>CM074488.1:43662640-43681840 GCA_037389245.1 Oryzias sinensis | reverse complement strand
GGCATTTCAATGCTGAAAAGTAATCATATAAAGGTGGTGCCATAAATCATTCAGAAGTCGCTGTTTTGCTTTATCAGCTGCAGTTGGCCCTGGCATCCATTTACACGATAGCATCGCAGATAACATGTTTTAAGGACACCTGCCATTGACAAGACAAAGGAGGCTGCATTTCATCGCCGTTACAGATGCGTCACTGCTGAAGAAGGAAGTCCCAAAGAGCCTGATCCATCAGCCGGCACGTAATGGCTTCTGTGTGATATTTATCATCATTTTACCGACGTTTCTGTAGATCCAAGCTGCAGAAAAATCTGATGTGCAAGAGTAGGCACTTGATGGTGGTATGAAGTGATTATTGAGCATCTTAAGGCAAGACTTGATGAAAACATGCCCATGTTGTGTATGTTCAAGACTTCTTGGTTTTTCCTTGTGTTATCTCTTTGCCCATTAAAGTTCTGCTTCCACAAAACTGATGGAGATTTCACCAAAAATGAATTTAAACTCAGAAAACTGTTAGAGAGAATCAAACTCTTCAGTATAAGACAGATGAGGTCTTTAAAGCCTTCAGACATTCATTTTTAATTTCAATTGCAAGCTCCAGGCAGTTTTTATAATAACAATTTAAAAGAATGAATTGAGCAGAATCCTTTTAAATTCCAACCGAAACTTAAGAAAAAAAAAAAAAAAACTTTTTTCAGTAAAACCCTAAATGGATTTTTAAAGCAATTTCTTGTATATGTTTTAGATTTGAAGCACATTATTTATCACTTTCTAATTCATGTTTTTTCTAACAAAAGCTTTACTTTTGTTTTATTTGAGCAATTTTATGAAGCAAACTGACATCATAGTTTATTTTATCATGGAAATTTGACAAATAAGTTCATATTTACTTAGATATTGCTAAATAGTTGTTTAGACTGAATTGAGAACTCACAAATGTAAAAGTAAAATATGTCATCTTTGGATGCTATAGGGAGGTTTTTGTGTTCTGGACCGCCTCAGTCAAATTTTATATATTTTCTTAATCACATTCTGCAGAGAGAAACAGTGCTGGTCTGAGGAGGTTTGCACTCCACAATTTCCTCTCAGGAATGTAAGAGGAGCTGGGAGGAGTGGGCCAAGCGCGGGAGATCTGAGCCCCTATCACAATTACAGAGAATTGATAGATAAATGGTTCATTTTTAAAATACTGAAGGGAAAAGAATGTTTGTCAGAAAATTAAATAAAATCAATTTTTTTTTTTTTTTTTTTTTAACTTGTCCTGTGCAACAGCTGGGCAGACAGATGAGAGCTGAGGGCCTCTTGTGTTGGACAGATTTTACTTTAACAAGAGGGGTTATTAATCTTCATACAAACCAAAGGTATGTCTGGATAAACCCCTTTTGTAATTGAGGCCAAACTTTATTAATTTCAATCATGTCTGAAAATCTTTGGTGTTGGACCGGACGGAAAAGGAAAGAGGGGAAGAAGAGAGAGGGACGATAGAGAGAGGGGGGGTAGGGGGTGATAATAGGAGGGGAAGGGGGATAAGACCATGAAGCAGCATAAAGCAACAAGTTTACTGGTTGTTAATCATTATGGTAAGGTTCAAATGTAGTACAAAAAGGGCGGAGCCTGTCCACACACACACTCAAATGTTATAAACACACCTGCTGGCTGCAAAAATGTCGACCTGTATACAAAACAGATAGTGTTCACACGCATACTTATGCCTTAAAACCAACTAGTGTGAAATATTTCAGTCATTCAGTCATGCAAACTGTTAGTGCAAATGTGAGCTAACACCTGTGCTCAGGTGAGTGTTTATGTTCTTCTAAAATGGATGGTGGAACGTGGAAAGAAGGAGGGAGAGTGACCAGCCCTCCCCACCGCAGCAGCAGCGGCAGCCGGAATCCCCCCAACGCCACACGGGAACCGGCAGGGAACAACCGCCGCCCGGGCGACCAAGCCCGCCACCCAGGCCAGGGCCAGCAGGACCGCCGCAAGGCCCCCAGAGCCAGAGAGCAGGGAGGCACGGAAGGAGAGAGAGCGCCGCCCCAGCCCAAACAGGAGAGCAGCCCCCCCGCCGCGCCGGGAGAACCCAACTCAGGGCCCCACCGGAGAAGGACGCCCACAGCCCCAGACGAGCACCCCACCACCACCCAGGAGTTCCGGGCATCCCCCCGCCCCAACCCCAGGTACGAGCCAGGACGCCCCAAGGGAGACCCGCTCTGCACTCCAGGCAGCCATCCGCCCGGCCCACGGTTGGTCCCGCCAAAGAGGGGGGAACCCCGGGGAAAAAAGAGGGCCCACAAGGGGTGTTGTAAATATGGCCCAACCAGGCTCGGCCACAGTTGGAAATTTGGCGGGGCCCAGCGCTCAGGAGCAAGGACCAGAACCCACCCCCCAGACCAGACCCCCCCCCCTAATAAAATCAATTTTAAGTTTGACACTGTGAAGACATTATGGGGTTTCAAGACTTTAAATTTGTATTTACTTTAAACTGAAGATTTCACTCATAAAAGAGTGTTTTTATTTGAATTTTCCCTTTTTTTTGCTAAAAAAAGAGCAGCATGACACAGTGGAAGGATAATTTCTGAACTAAAGAAAATGAGTCTTGTGTTTTCTCCAAGAAATCAGGGGAAGTGCTGCACAAATTCATTTTTCATTGAGGATTAGGAGCAGGTTAAAACTGTAAACAAAGTTCTCTGCTTCAAAGTGTCTTTTTTTTGTCTCCTGCTGATCCGCTCCTGAGGCTGTAACAAGCTAAGCTAAACAACCATGAAAAGGCAACAGATGGAGGAGCTGAGCATTTTAAAGCTGATAAGAGGCGGCAGTAACCTGTGACCTTTAGGCTTTTACATGTCAAAAAGTCAGTCAAACATGAAGTAGAACCTCAGATGAATAACTACATTTCACATGCTGTCAAATCAAAAATTAACTGAGACTATAACTATAAAACAATATAAAGGAAAATGCATCCGGTGTCTCTCAATTCAATAGAATTACTGGGAACTACAAGAAACACCCTTATGCAATGTTCCTACTTAAAGCGATTCACGTTTCAAATTTGCATCTGCTGCCTCTTTTTTTGATTAGTGTCAAATTCGCTGCTTGTCCAAAAAAACTTGTTCATTAACCTCACAGTGCGGTGTGTGTGGGAGGTTTTTAGAGTCATAGCAACATGGAAGCATTTACTGTATATCTCATTTACAGTCATTAAATGGAAGACACGGATGATGTTGAGAGATCAGGTTTATTTTATTTTGAAGAGTTTTCCAGCAGTAATTCAGTCTCTTGACTTGAAGACCTGGATTAGTCCGAGGAGGGGGAAAAAAAAGAATAAATTAGAAGATCTTTTTATAATTGTCTTGATACAGATAAGAAAAATATCACAAAGCTCAAGAGAAGAACAAACTGCAACAATCAGCTTCTCCTCCGTGTTGGCTTTTGACTCCACCTGCTGATTACATCATTAACATATCAGGGGCCAAACCTGACTTTCTGATTATTTGACACAACCCAGATTCTTCTCCAAACCTCAGATATGTTTTGGACATCCCGACATAACGCCCAAAACGCGCAAAATGTGTGACTGCCAGCCCGCCGAGGCACGCCCGAATCATGCAGGACCTCTGATCACCGACGTGACTAAGGAATGTTAGGAAACAAGCTATTGGTGGTTACTGAGGCCCAGAAACACAGTTCCTATGTTTCATGTGAGTTTTCAGGTCACTGTCTTTGACCTTTACAGCTTTGAACAGTCACACAGTTTCATGCACTCTGAGGTCAAAAAGTGGTTTCTGCCAAAGAGCAGATAAACAGACTTTTTTGTGCAGCCGCAATATCAAAAAGCCTCAAAGAGCTGATAGTCGTGCACACACAGGACTGTGGTTTCTTTTTGAATTAGTAAACTGTCATTTTCTCAGCAGATTACAATCCTTCATGGTTATTCCAAGAGGGCCCTCCTGTTCCGAGGTAATTCATTTTTCTTGTTGACTATAGCCGGTTTTGTCTTTTATTTTGCCGTCTACATTTTCTAAATGATGAATGCGCAGCTTTGGGATGAACTTTCTTATGTTTATAATCTTTAAATGCATCATTTATGACTTGCATTTGCCCCGTTAAAGTGGTGGACTAAATTAGTCTGCAGGAGAGCCCTCCACCTCCCACCTTGTTAGGTGAACAATAACATCTGACTTACATTTATTCGTCAGTCCTTGCCAAGTTTCTCCTCCTGGCCATCATGCAGTATTGAAGCGAGCTGTACACTAGTACATTAGTCGCAGAGAATGAGTCTGCAAATGCAAGATCAAGCTAAATATTAAAGTTCATTAATGATTCACATCCACTGAGCATTTGTGAATATTGTTCTGTCGGTAAACTCATTCAATGGGAATTATCATGACTTAATCATTTGGGTTGGTCTCCTTTCTAACTCGACAGTAGTTTTGATAAATTACTAATACAGATAATCCAGCAGTTTTAGTAATACCCCTATTTGCTAAACCTTGAACACACTGTATGATTACATTTTTGGGGAGGTTCACTCTTCACCTCCACAGCCACATCTGAGTAGTGCTAAAATAAAGGAGCCAAACAGCTGAAAGAAGAAACAAAATCACTGTCATCCTTCCCATCTAAGGAAATTAGAAACAACATTTGAAACTGCAGAGAATCACAGTGAAGCCATTTTTCAACACATGAAGGAACAGTGAAGACACGGAAACATGGCAGCGATGGTGTGATGGTGTGGGACTGCTTCACAGTTAGGATGACTGGTTATAACAGGTGGAAACTTGGATCCTGTTCCTTCTGGCTCTCCATCTGTTTAAAAGCCTTAGGGTTTTGCAGCAGAACAATGATCTAAACAAACCTTTCCAGACAGGAGGATTATTTACTCAAAGAAATCACAAATACTACCTATACTGTATGTACTTACATAAAAAATCAACTTTATGATCGTTTACTAAATCTACATTTAAATTTACAGAAAAATGCAACAACGCGTAGATAAAAGGTACTTCTTCTAGCTGTGTAATTTTGTTTGTGACTTCATGTGCCTGACACCACAACCTTGTGTCGAATTAAAATGAAATCAATGTGTTAAATTGCATATTTTAAAAGTGCCATTCAGCTAGTTTGGGAGGTCTTAAAAGACCAAAAGATGAAGTGGAAGGTATTAATATTGTTAAATATTATCTAAATAAAGCAAAACAAATGATTTTTTTTTCATTATATTGTTCTTAAAAATTGGGGAGCAGCTGGATAGCTCAGTTGGTTAAGTACAGACTGGCACATGTAAAGTCAGGATTTGAGTAGGGGGTGCAATAGGCCTCATCCAGAGTGGGTCCTTGGGCAAGACCCTATACACTACTGCCTACTTATAGTATGTAGCCACAAAAAGGCCCAAGTCTGGGTCTCCCTGTGCTGGTCTGATAAAAATACAGGGTTGGGTCAGGAAGGGCATCCTGTGCCTGTCTAAGAATCTCTGCCAAACACCTGTGCTAATCATTGAAAGCTGATTCATTGTGGTTACAGGTGAACATAATGAACAACATTGAAGTCTATATTATAAAAAAACAACTTTACAGTTTTTTTCAAACCCAACTACATTTTTATTAGTCTTTAAATAACTTATACTTATGTAGCACTTTTTTACCTTCTTAGAAGGCCCGAAGCGCTTTAAAGTCACAGTCCCATTCAGTGGGTACCCACAAACATTTAAACAGTGATGGCGGCTCCACTGCCAAAACCCTGGTGCCAGCCTATACCCACCAGGAGCGATGTGGGGTTCAGTGTCTTGCTCAAAGACACTTTAACTCATGGGCAGGCAGGGTGGGAACTGAAATTGGCAATCATCTGATCAGAGCTGGAACGCTCTACCTCTGCACCAAGACCGCGTTTAGTGTTCATTTTGTGATCATGATTCTCTGAACCGTTGAAATTGACCAACACTTTGACTACATGATTGAAGCTCATTTAAAAACTACAACGTGGAGCCAGGTGAAGTTTTCTTGAGTAACTGAAAATGTGTTTTTTGTGTAGAAGATGCACAGACAGGATGTCTACCCCTGCAGCAGTATCAGCAACACTTGAAACAACAAGCAGAGTGGAGTTTGTGTCTCAGGAGAAAGGATGAACTAAGAAATTCAAGCCCGAGGGAGGTGGAGACACAAATCTGTCAGTGTTGAGAAACAAGGAGTAAAAAAAAAACAAGACTTAAGCTGAGAGCAGTGCTGGACGACAGCGAGAAGTGGTCATTGAGAATGCAGTGGAGGCTTGGAAAAAAACATGAATGAGTCCGATAGGAGCTGGGTCTGGTCATCCTCAACCAAAGGCTGTTCAAAATGCAGCAGCACCTTTCACATTTACGAAGCTGTCATAAAACAGTTTCAATTCCCAAAAAAAAGAACTGATATTTTCTGTGCTTGTTGGAGTGGAAAATAAGAAAGCGAGAGGCACAGAAGTACATTTACCCACCTATTTACCAATGCAGCATTTGAACAGGAAGGGCAGAAACAACAGGAGAGATTTTATTGCATTCTACTGAACATTTGCTCTACCAGATGACTTCAAAAGGTCCCTGCTCAATCGTTTTAAAGAGAAGAAATTATACAAATGTATAGAGGCAGCAACAAAAGTCAATTCAGAACATCTTTAGTTCTCCAGAAAAGCCAAAAATGTACATTTATTCATATTGCTTCAGTGTATCAGCATCCATTGATTCACACAAGTGGTTTGGAAGAGATTTTTTACATCAAATGCTCTTCCTGACACAAGCCTGTATCTTTATTTGGGCTGGGGACTGGCACAGGGTGACCCACACTTGGGACCCCTTAGTGCTACATAGTTAGACACAGTGATTGCAAATACATAGTATTTGAAGATGTATAGTGCATACATAGCGCATACTATGTATAGCGCTATGTATGCGCTGAACCTCTTTTCTTCAATGATTTGTGATCTTCACTGGTGTCCATGGATTACATGAAATCTTTCCACCTTTATCCACCTTTGTCATGGTAGGAATAACACATTAATGTAAGGGTGGGGTCATCTAAGATAGCTCAAGGGTTAACTTATCATTTTATTTTTTAAAGCACCATAAGTGTAGGGTCATAGTTTAAAGCAAGAATAAAGGAAGGTGGTTGAGCCATGTTGAGTTTGACATTAAACGCCTTATGAATGGACAGGCTTTAATACTGTGTGCTTTTTATGTGGATTAGGTTTGTGTATGAACTTTTTTTTCTCAGAAATGGAATAAAGCAATTCCCAAAAAATTAAAATTCTTTATAAAATTTTTATTTTCTGAAAGAAAAAGAGGAATTCACAATAATGACCGGTCTGCAAGGTGGAGCAGTGATTGCAAATTAGTAAAAGTAGAGGAAGGTCATCAGCAGGGGTGCCATCCTCTGAGACAGTAACATCACCCCCCACCTCTAACAAAATAAAAATAAAATACCCTGAGGAGCATTCTTCCTTTAAAGACGACTGGGCTGCAATGGTAGCAGTGGAGTGACCTCACAAAGCTGTGGAGCTGGGCATCAAAGATGCTAAAGAGCAGAGCAGGAAAAAAAAGGGCAAGATGGGGCCAACCACACAACTTATCATGGCCTGCAGCTGAAGAGGCAGTTAACTAGGATGGTTTAGAAAAATCTCCAAAGTCCCTCTGAGTATTTGAAAAGGAGGGAAGAGGAACGTCTCTGCAGATCTGGAGCTGTGCCCTTATTTCCTAATCAAAGCGGACGGATGGAAGGTTTGCAGTTGAGAAGTTCAAATATAGATTCATTGGTGGTCTATACTTTCCAACTGGTACTATAAAAGCTTGGGCTTTTAAAATGTAACTGTGACTGCACATGTATGGAGTCCTATACTGTTCATAATTAAATTAAAAAAATATTTAATTAAATAAATCAATATGACCTCATGCAGGATCGCCCCTCCCGAGCGTTACTCAGGAGAGTCAGGATTATGCAGGCACTTCCTCACAGACTGTCCGATTCATTTTGAACATTCCCCCCATGCTTTTGGATCAGACCGGGCGAGGATTGCCTTCATGATCTCCCACCTTTCGGGGAGGGCTCGAGCTTGGGCCATGGCCGAGTGGGCTCGCGACTCCCCTCTCTGCATGTCTCTCCTCGCCTTCCAAGAGGCTCTTCAGTGCACGTTTGACCCCGTATCTACCAGCAGGGATAAGGCGCGGGAGCTTACCTGTATACGCCAAGGAGGGGATTCGGTCTGTGAGTACGCCGTCCATTTTCGCACCTTGGCGGCTGAGAGCGGATGGAACTCGGTGGCGCTGTACGACGTCTTTCTGAAGGGGTTGGCGCCGCGCATCCAGGAGCAGCTCATACCCCTGGATTTACCGTCAGATCTGGACTCCCTCATAGCTCTCGCCGTTCGCACGGACAATAGGATCCGTGAACTGGCTTCCCGGCGTAGCCGCGGTCCCATGGGGGAAGCGACGTCTGGAGGAACGGAGACCGCGGAGAGGCGGATCTTCCGCCAGGTTCCGGCCGACCCGCCTCGCTCGCCCCCTAGGGGAGGGGAGGGGGAACCCATGCAGGTGAACCGAGCACGGCTCTCAGCAGCGGAACGACAGCGACGTCAGCGAGAGGGGCGGTGCTTCTTCTGTGGAGAGCTCAGTCATCTGGTTCCTTTCTGTCCTATGAAGAACTCGGCAAGGGTGAGTCACATCGCAACCGAGGGCAGACCCACACGAAGCCTCACACACCTAGAGGTAACACACCGTGGCGTCACCACATCCCTCACAGCTCTTATAGACTCAGGGGCCGATGTCAGCTTAATGGACTGGATGCTGGCAGAAGACCTAGGACTGGAGCCTCGTCCTCTGCACAGTCCCGTCCGGGTCTGTGGTCTTCATGGAAGGGGTCTTTTTCAAATCACGCACGCCACAGAACCGCTTCAAGTGTCCATCCAAGACCATTCAGAAGTCATGCCGTTCTACCTGTTTAAGGGCTCTTCTAGGAACCTGGTCTTGGGGTACCCCTGGCTGTGTCAGCACGGACCCCAGGTCGACTGGTCATCAGGGAAAATCCTGGGATGGGGGTCGGGCTGTGAAGAACACCGGAGCCCTGGGTCCGCAGGTAAACGAACTGCTGTGAACGTTAACCCACTTCCTGTTCGTCCTGCTTTAGGGACCGGGACCCCGGAGCTGAGTACAGTTCCCGCCTGTTACCACCATCTGGGTGAGGTCTTCAGCAAATCCAGAGCTTCGAGTCTTCCTCCCCATCGCCCGTATGACTGCGCCATAGACCTGGTTCCAGGGTCCACTATTCCCAAAGGGCGTCTGTACCCCGTTTCAGCTGCAGAACGCCAGGCCCTGAATGACTACATCGACAACTCTCTGGCGGCAGGCCTAATCCGTCCTTCCTCCTCTGCAGCCGGGGCTGGGTTCTTCTTCGTAGGGAAGAAGGACGGGTCCCTTAGGCCCTGCATTGACCACAGCACCCTCAATGACATTACAATTAAAAATCGTTACCCATTGCCGCTCATGTCCTCTGTTTTTGACCAGCTCCAGCATGCCAAAGTCTTCACTAAACTCGACCTCCGAAACGCATACCATCTGGTCAGGATCAGGGAGGGGGACGAGTGGAAGACGGGGTTCAACACACCCAGGGGCCATTACGAGTATCTGGTAATGCCCTTTGGACTAACCAATGCTCCTGCCGTGTTCCAGGCCATGATCAACGACATCCTCAGAGACTTCCTGGACCACTTTGTATACGTATATTTGGATGACATTCTAATTTACTCCCCTGACCCGGACACTCATGTCGCCCATGTCTCTGCGGTCCTTAAGCGCCTTCTGGACAATAATCTGTATGTCAAGGCAGAAAAAAGCGAGTTCCATGTCTCAACCGTCGCCTTTTTGGGATTCATAGTGTCCGCAGGGACGGTTGAGATGGACCCGGCGAAGGTCAGCGCTGTGACGGACTGGCCGTCACCTGACAGCCGCAAGAAACTCCAGCAGTTCCTGGGGTTCGCGAACTTTTATAGACGCTTCATTCGGGGTTTCAGCTCCATTGCAGCGCCCCTCCATACACTCACGTCTCCTCGTGTGCAGTTCCAGTGGACGCCTGCAGCAGAGGCTGCCTTCCGGACCCTTAAACGCCGCTTCACGTCGGCTCCGCTTCTCACTCTGCCGGACCCGCGTCGCCAGTTCGTTGTGGAGGTGGATGCCTCCAATGAGGGGATTGGGGCCGTCCTGTCCCAGCGGTCGGAGCAGGATGGAAAGCTGCATCCCTGTGCGTTCCTGTCCAGGCGTCTCTCCAATTCCGAACGCAACTACGACATTGGCAACCGTGAGCTGCTGGCGGTCAAGGTGGCCCTGGAGGAGTGGAGGCACTGGTTGGAGGGGGCCGAACACCCCTTTGTGGTCTGGACGGACCACAAAAACCTGGAGTACATCCAGAACGCCAAAAGACTTAATTCTCGCCAGGCCCGTTGGCGACTGTTTTTTGACCGTTTCTCTTTTGTTCTCTCTTACAGGCCGGGGTCCAAGAACATCAAGCCGGATGCTTTGTCCCGTCAATTTGACCCCACGCCTGTTGCCAAAACACCAGAGTCTATCCTTCCACTGTCATGTGTGGTTGGAGCGGTGTCCTGGAAAATAGAATCTGAGGTGAAGCAGGCTAACAGCGGGGTGCAGATGCCCAGTGGATGCCCGAAGAACCGTCTGTTCGTTCCTCAGTCGCTACGCTCTAGGGTGATTCACTGGGCCCACGCCTCGCTGCTTTCCTGTCATCCGGGAGTTCGGCGGACGATGCACGCCATCTCTCGGAGGTTCTGGTGGCCAAGCATGGGGTCGGAGGTCCGGGAGTACGTTGCTGTTTTCTTCCGCATAAAGACCTCCCTTTGGTCTATGAAAAGGTAAGTGGTATCGACAAAAGGGGAGATCTTAGAAAAAGTAGTTTTACAGGGTAGACACTTAAATGCAGACACACCTTATCCTTGACTGCAGTGTATTTCAAATAGTGTCATACTTTTTTCAGTCTGTGTCTCTGCGTGAGTGGAAAGCTCTGTACAGATGTCTACATACCTTCCAATTAATCCAGACAGGCTGGTCACCATGCTAATTAGGGATAACAGTGCATGCCCAGCAAATCAGGAAGAGTAGCGGTTTTAAGAAAAGGGGTACAGGAGTGTCACTCTAATCGGTTTGTCCAAAAAGACCCACTCCGATGAAAATTGTGTTTTTGGTGTTTTTAACATGTTCTTGTGGTATTTTTCTGATGATAAAGGTCATATAAAGCTCAAAATTGCATTTTGGAGTATTCCATTATTCAAATTTTAATCAGGAGCAGACAAGAAAATGCAGAAAAAAACAGAAAGCTTTCAGCAAAGAGAACTGGAAAGAGGTGTGTGGTTGTTCTGTACTAATGGTCCCACCCACAACAGGCAAACTTCTGAACTGAACTACTGCCGCTGCACAGAGGTTATGTCCTAGAAAATGACACAGGTTTTTTTTTTTTAATTTTGGCCAATAATGGTATAATCTTAAATGAAAGACCACTAGTAACGCTTTCACAAT
Organism: Oryzias sinensis; assembly: GCA_037389245.1. NCBI lineage: Eukaryota > Metazoa > Chordata > Actinopteri > Beloniformes > Adrianichthyidae > Oryzias > Oryzias sinensis. The sequence continues at coordinate 43,670,307 of CM074488.1, read as the reverse complement.
AGATCAAAATATGTTTGAAGTGGGTTTATACAACAATTTAAAGACCTAAACAGGTCCTTGTGCCAGCTGAAGATATAAGCAGGGTTTATTTAACCTCCTTTACAGTGGATATTTGATTCAAATGGCACAAGAATAACAATAATTTTCACACCTTCATCTAGTTTGTTTTGTTTCTTGCTAGCTGCTCTTACTAGCCAACCAAAGATTGAAGAAGGCCAAACTGCCAGGAATAAACATACATTTCCAAACATAATCAACTGGGACAAAATAACCAGACCAAGACCGAAAATAGCTAGAACACCAGTTGGTCTCACAAGTCCTCTGATTATAAAGTGGCAATAAGTGCCTGTACGTCCTCCGTACACTCTGTTTACTCTGCAAAGTGGGCCGGACCAGTAACATAAAAGCAAAATAATAGCTTTGTTTTTTGTTTTTTTACTCATTTGGAAAAAATGCCTCAACCAACATAGTAACCTAATCACTTGGGGCCAATGGATTCATTCATTTCTATTCCGTTTTTGTCCCTTTTGGGGTCACGGGGCTGCCGGTGCCTATCCCGGCCACTTGTGGGCGAAGGCAGGGGACACCCTGGACAGTTCGCCAGTCTGTCGCATGGTATAATGTCCACAATGGATCTCAAATAAAATTAATTTCACTTAAAAAAATTGTTATATTAAATTTTATTCAGACTGAATGTTTGACATCTGACACTGAAGCAATCCCGATAATAAACTCAAGAGGGGCTACAGAAAAAAACAAAACACCGTGCCTTAAATATAAATTTCCAAACCACTAAAAATTAATTTAAACGAAACCTGATAACATTTGTGAACATAAGAATTTAACTTCCTTTCTCTCCTTAAACTTCACCCGACCGCTAATATCAGGATGTCATTCAAGTGTGCAAAGCACAATGAAATGTCCAAGAATCTTTTCCTGGTTTCTGCCTGAATTTTATGGCAACCACTGCCTTCTTCCTGACCTTTAATTGGGCACCATCACTGACCAGACTGAAATCACGTGACCAGACTGACATGACGTGAGTAGTTCACTCCAACATCGTCTGGCGCAGTAACTAGAGACCTGACTATGTTTTCAGCTGTTGTTGTGTCCATCAACTCAAGAAACTCAGCTGTGACGGTCTCTTTGACATCTATAATAAATATGCACTACTGTATATATCTGTGATGTTGGTGTTTTCATAAATAGCGACTGAAAATGCAATAAATGACTGGATTCCTTCATTTGGCGTATAAGTCTCCTGAGAGATGTTGTATCTGTAATCGTAATCCTTGACAGACTCATGTTGGCAAAGGTCGACTGCGTTTTGGGGCACAAGTTGACCTCTGAAAAGGGTTTGGATGTTTGCACCAAAGTGTTTACAATTAGGTAGCTGTCACTGCTCCGCCAATGACGCCAATGCTGCAGTTTTTTAGTCCAGCTAATAGTTGGTAATTCTTCTCTTTTCTGAACTGCAAATAGTGAAACTTTTCTTTATGGTAAGTCTCATATGTGTTTAATTTTATATTCTTTGAGAACTGAGACCTGTTGATGACATACCAAGCATGCTGATTTTGCATTTAGCTTTGTGAAATAAAAATAAAGTTTTTCCTGAAAAGCTTTTCACTCCACTCCACTTTTTGACAACATTGGTCATTAGGGTGTCGCTACTGATCATCCTTATAGCAAGATAACAGCAGTAAGGCTCATTGGGAACCAAAGTGAATCTTACCAAGACAGAGAACTGTTAGGTTTCGATTTTAGCAGGTGCACAGATATGCTGTTGCATCTGTTTTGCTTTTCCTTTGCTCACCCTAGTGGCAGAATTGTGCATTCCGATTATTTCTTTAAAAAATCATGGACTAGAAACTTGCTTTTTTTTTTTAAACATCCTTATGATTTTTACTCTTCATGTGTGGGCAGGACTTAACCACCTTGGGGGCCGTATGTTTGACACCCCTGCTGTAAACATTTGAGAACTTTTTCCTGACTCCTGCTGCTTTACTTTTGCTCTGCACAAAGTTTAATTTTGGTTCCACCAACAGCGGGCTTGTGGTAGAGTGCTTGCCCTGGAAGGTCATAAGTACAAATCCACAGTTGAGTCATACCCTATTCACTACAAATGACCTCCCTGCCTCCCAGTGACGTGCAGTCAGGAGAGGCAGGTGAGGCTGTGCCTCACCTGTCATTATGGGAAGAAAAGAGAAAAAAATCAATTCAATTATTATATCTAATCAGTAATTTGTGCTTTGCAGTCATTTCCCATTTAAATGTACCGTTTTTGGGTGTTTTTTCTTTTCAAAATCGCTGAATTTCTGCATTTGCCGTTCAGATACTAAGAAGTGGCGTGCGATGAGGCACCAGCCCGCTGAGCCTCACCTTGGATTGCGCAATACCTATGCAGTCAGACAGTACTGCTGTCTCTCTGTATGTCAGTTCAATCACTCGTACTATATGAGCTGAGTTTACATAATTTAGCAGATGTATATGATGTACAGTGTTTGTTTTTATAAATAACTGTATGTGAGGGACGTGCTTCTTGTGCTGAGCGCTAAACGCCGGCAAAAAAGCCGCTGGGTGAGGCCAGTATTTTCTCGTGCCTCATGTTAGGGGGCGCCGGTGAGCCCTGAGATTATGACGCTAAAAGAAATAATAGAATAAGTGATAGCAAGCGGCAAGTCATTTTCTTCAGAAGGAGCGGCGTATGGACTTTATTTACAAGTAAAGGTAAGACGATAATAAGGTTTGTGCTTTTTTTCTATGCTGCAGTTTGTATATGAAAAAAACACGTTGAAATTATATTTTAAACAAAACACGTTAATTGTTGTTAATCAAATGGTGAATAAGTTACTCAGTATGGTTCATATGTTTGTAAATCTGACTGATGATGTCAGTGCCTCACCACCCATTCATCTCACCGCACGTCACTGCTGCCTCCATGCTTGACACTTAGTATTAAGGGTTGGGGATGGGGGGTTGAACTACCAAATTGTTACTGAGTGTGGCTCACCATTTTCGCAGGTTGTAGGGTTTGGTCTACACCAATAACAACACTTCTACAACTCATTCTGTACATGCCAAAGCATGTTGAGTGTAAATCAAATCTTACAGTGTGAATGCACCTGACATACTGTACAGCAGCTCATTAAGACACTCACATGTGGTTTCTTGTTCCCAGCAGAAGCTGATATGAGAATAAAGGATTTTTTTTTAGCCTGAACCCATCAGATCAGGGTTGACTGTTGCTACCCAAGGCTGGATTAGGTGAACTTTAAAATCCATTTATTTTCTGTAGATTTAGACTTGTGAAGTGATGGTCAATCACTGTTAAGCCCTCCAACCATTTTCCATGACATTTAAAAAGCTTATCGCTTTGCTCCACCAAGGATTCAAATGGAGTGAGGAGGAAATTAATTAACATCACTCCCAAAAAATGCTTGCATGACATTAGTAGGCCATGACATTGTCTGTCAAGTTAGTTTAGGCATGTTGACTACTTTGCTATGTGAGGAGTGTCATGTCATTCCAGCTCAGACAAAGAAAACAAAGACATACATGGATGTTCCTGTCTACAAGTGGATGCATCGGAATGGAGCGGAGCAGGAAGCTTGTGGCCCGCGTAGTGTATTTTTGACATACCGGTTGTCATGACTGACAGACCCAGATGCTGGAACCGGGAAGGATGACAGGAGGTGAGTTGTGGTAAGTAAACGGTTTATTAGTTCCGCTACTGAGGTTGTCTTGATGCGGCAGGGAGGCAATGTGGCTGGAGAGAGTCTGCGGATCCGAGGCGAAACCAGAAGGCGTCGAGGACTGGAAACGTAGCTTGAAGGTCCGGCTGAGACTTTGGAGATGGCGTGGGTTCCGACAGCGTTCCACTGAAGGAGGTGAGTGAGGATGGTATTCTGCTTGGCGCATCTGCTTGACTGTCCACTCGTGGATTAGGATTTTCCTGGAACAGGACAGAAAGTCGTGAGGCGAAGTGCAGGAGATAATTAACATGGGTTTCAAGAGGCTAGAACATGCACCATTAGAGGCAACAAACTTGCATTGGATCCAGGTCGTGGCGCTCCTTATGAAGGTCTGGCAGGCTGATGAGATGAGTGGCGGCAGCTGAGGTGAATTAGGCCAAGCAGAGAGGAGAGGGGGAGGAGTCTGACAGAGGCACCATGACACCGGTTATATAAAAAAAAAGCTCTACTTGAACTGCTGTTTTTTATCTGCTCCTGATTCACAATAATTTGAATAAAAAAATACTAAGCTGAATAGGTCTGATATTTTTCACTGTTTTTGTTGCAAATGTGTCTAAATGTCCTTCCCACATCTTAAAGGGGAAATTCTGATGAACTCCTGCTGCTCTGCAGAAATCATGTCATAGAAAACAACAGTTTTTTTATTTTTAACCACTGAGACTGCTTTTATGGTATATAAAAATATGATTGGAGGAGGACTTAAACACCTTTCATAAGCCCCAAACCTCTAATCTCTGCATTAAATTTTAGGTGTGACTTAAGTCCCAGTCCCCATTTTTGACGGTTTGTGTCAACACTTAACCCGTGTGCTATCCGAGGCACTTTACCATTGGGATTTGGGTCATCTAGACCCACTAGACAGTGTGCTGAACCTTTTTTCTTCAATGATTTGTGATCTTCTCTGGTGTCCATGGATTACATGAAATCTTTCCAACTTTATCATGGTAGGGAGAACACGTCAATGCAAGGGTGGGGTCATCTAAGATAGCACAAGGGTTAAGGTCAGCTTCCAGTGCCAAAACAATGCAAAAAGGATTGATTTGGAGGATGGATGGTGTACCTTCATTCGTTGTTACATGTTGACGTGTTGCAGATGTGCTGATGCAATCAGTCATCACACCTGCAGGTCAAAGCACAACTACAATACATCCGGGTGGCAGATATTTGCCCTTATTATCTACTGATGTCAATTTTCTGCTGATGTCAATTTTCTGCTGATGTCAATTTTCTGCATTCCTGTCAACCCTTTTGTTGTGTAATATATGCACAGAAAGGAGCACTCTCCAGAAGGTAGTCGTCAGAAGGAACTTATCTTTACTCACACCACATTACGTTGCTCACTTATAGGGAAGGTACCTTAAAATGAAGGCATCAACAGGACCCATTTCAGCTGATTCTTTTTTCCTTTTTTTCTGTCAGAACATCAAACACCGAAAATTTTAAATGCAATTATCAGAGCTGGAGCGAGGAAACAGGCCTCCAAACTACTCTAACCACAAACACTAATGACACATTTCCCCAGTGATATTAGTTTCCTACATTAACCCAAACAGGGTCTATGTCTTGGAAACGGGGATGCATTTTCCAGAGCCATTTTCTCTGGCAAATATAGCACGAATATCATCTGCAGTTCCATCACAATGCACATTATGAAGGTCGTTATTACTCAACCATTCCGCTGTTTGAAGGGAAAAAGGTGCTCAGTCGTTAACATGCTCTATTTTAGCAGTGGAAGACAACAATAAAAACACAACATATACATACACTAAGCTCGTTGACAATCCTGCAAACCATTTTCTACTAGTCATTTTTTCCAGTCTTCTGCGGATGCAGTGATTTGTATCATTACATCTTATAGTTCTGATTTCAATTTTGCTCTGCTCCTGCTTTAAAAAAAATCCCTCCATGGATTTTCTATACCTGCATCCTTCTGTTCAGGGTCATGGCAGTCTGTTGGAGCCTGTTGCAGCTGTCACTGCAGCACAGAACATATAAATCTATTCACACTTCATTCTGCGAGTCAAATGTGAGTCATGCTGTTGCTTCTCTCTACTCTGATGGTCATTTTCTTCTCATTGTTGCCCTCAGTTTCAATGCTGAAAAAAGATAAACACACAAATAAACCCTAAAGATAAATATCTGACCCCCAAGTATCAACTCATTAACCCATGAAGTGTTCATAAATATTTATTTAAAAAATGCTTTCAGAAAATAGAATACATTTTTGTGTGTTTTATATCATTTACAATATTGATTTTCCAAAATATTATAATAAAGCTTTCATATTAAAATGAAATAATAAAGGCAAACAAAAAAGGTACTTAAAAAATCAACACAGCAGGTGGAGGACACTTTTCTTTTGAGAGACATATACATTTCCTTACTTGACTGCCCTTCACGGACAGTACATTCCATATAAAGAAAGTTTTTCCTCCTTCGAGAGGGCCAGTCATTTTCCAGATGTATCCTGGAAACTCTCCTGGGGAGGTGTTTTGTGCATGTCCCACTGGGATGAAGCCCTGGGGAAACCCCAGAATTTCCCAGAGGGACTGTGTCTCTGGGCTGGTCTGAAATCACCAGCAAAACTGAATAAAGTTTCATGAGGAAGGTCTGGGCATCTTTGTTTGGGCTGTTACCTCCTGTGACCTGTGACCTGACCCCAAATTATCAGGAGAAGATAAATGTGAGGAGATCTCTCTCTCTGGTTCACCTCAAAGTCCCACTTTTATTTTTTTTACTTTTCAAAGATCTAAAAACCCACAGTTCTATTGAAAAAGCATGTGTGAATGCTGAAAGCTTGAAAGATTCAGACGTTTTCTACAAAAAATGCTGAACCAAATTTGTAAACCTTCAATAAATTTCTAAGATCAGAAAGAAACAAAAAACAAAAGTGTCTAATTACAAATAGCCGCATTCACATAGGTGAAAGGTTCACAGCAAACAAGCATTGTGTGACAAATGGGTGTGAATTATGACTTCTCCATATCAATGTACAGTACATTTATGGAGTTATATCAGCAAAAGGGCATTGGGCCAAAAAGAGATACTTTGGCTGAATCCGATTTGCTTCCCTACTGTCATGACGTCAGTGACGTAACAGACCCAGTAGCTGAAACCCGGAAGTAAACTCGGACCAGGTAATCTTAACATGGATTTATTTTCTGAGATCCTTGGATGTAACAGAGTTTCTTGTGGAAAGGTGAATTGCCCTTGATGAGAGCCGCTGATGTCAGAGACGAAGTCTTGAGACTGACGTGGACGCTGAGGACAGCGAGACCAGAGCAGGGCATGGCGTAGAGCTCTTAGCAAGGCGGAACCAGCGAGACCCGAGGAATGGAACCTGAAGGTGAGTGACAAAGTGAGGTAAGTAGGCAGCCAGACATGAAGTACTAAACATGACTAGGAGGCCAGACACAAGCACTGGAGAGTGTAAAGAACTGGTGATGAATGATTGGGGTGGATCTCCTTAAGAAGGCTGGCAGGTGATGAGGTGATGACGGGCAGCTAGTTCCAATCAGAAGAGCAGAGAGAGCAGTGAGGGGTGAGGTAGGCTGACAGAGGTACCGTGACACCTACCACTCTGGCTCCTCCGTATTGCTGTAGTCGTGGGAGCATTCAAAGCTTTAGTGGTGTCCAAACTTGTTTTTTTGAGGAGCCATAGCAACTTGTCTTGTCCAAAAGCTGGATAAACAGAAGAGAGCTGAAGGCCTTTTGTGTTGGACATATTTTACTTTTAACAACAGGGGTTATGAATCTTCTGACAAACCAGAGGTATGTCTGAATAAACCCCTTTTTGTAATCAAGGCCAAACTTTATTCATTTTTAACATATTTGAAAATCTTCTGTGTTGGACCGGACGGAAAAGGACAGGAGGGAAGAAGAGAGAGGGATGTTAGAGAGAGAGGGGGGTAGGAG
>CM074488.1:43607313-43662140 GCA_037389245.1 Oryzias sinensis | reverse complement strand
AAAGGTTGTTAAAAATCTAAGTTTTACTAAAGGAAAAAAACCAAATCCACCAAATAGCATATTTACCTGAATTAAGGATGAAGCCTCGCTCTGTGTTCGGATAGAAATGAGCTTCCGCGCTCGTGGCAGTTGGTAGATTCCACTCGAGTCGCCACTCCCTTTGTCGTCACACACTAATGTTTAACAAAGATTGCAGAGAAAATTGAAGAAGTACCTATCAACCATGAGGGGAAAACGCATTTCTTTGACGGAAACCAATTGAAAGGTGTTTACACACTTCAAACCTTCGTCTAGAATCGAAAAGTCTCTTTAAAAAACAAAAAAACATGTTAGACCTTAGTGCCGCGAGACAACTTGAATGTCCCAGAGGTCTTGACAACAACACAGCTGAAGTAGATTACATTCGAAATGACGCAGTTAATCTCGAAAGAACAGGTTTGTTTTTAGGGACAACAGTTTTACTAAAAGTTATTAAATAAGCAGAAAGTTTTCTAGCCTGTAACACAAAAAATATCAGATTTCGTTTAAAATAATAGATATTTAAACTAATATTTGAAGTCCATCATAACAGCCTCAGATCATGCCTGAAAGCTTTACAGACTACTTTGAAAAAAAATTCATACTATTAAATCTAACTTTTAGTCTGATAATTGTTGATTTTAATGAACTTAAAGAATTGTTCTGATTAGAGGAAACAGGAGAGTTTCGGCCTGTTATTAGGTCAGGTTTTCTCCCAGTCCCAAATCCCACACAACAGGTACAAATGTCACATTTGAAACGTATAATTGTTTCTTTGAGTTTGAGCTTTTAAATATAGTAAATTGCTGTTTTCATACAGAAGTTTTCCCCACTGCCTTAGAAACAGTACAGAAACACCTTCTGAAGAAGAGTAACTTAGATCCCAGCATCCTTAACTTGACTTATAGAAGCTCTGTCCTAGTTCTACTGAATCTCAGGGCTGTTTCTAATACAGTATGGTAAATGGTAAATGGCGTATACTTATATAGCGCCTTTCTTCCTACAAGGTCAAAGCGCCTTACAGTCACAGACCCATTCACTCAGTCACACACACATTCACACACTGGTGGTCGCTCCGCTGCCAAACACAGGCGCCTGCCTACCACCAGAGGCAAGGTGGGGTTCTGTGTCTTGCCCAAGGACACTTCGACTCATAGGCGTGCAAGGCGGGAATCGAACTTGCAATCTTACGATCACGGGTCGACCGCCCTACCGCTGCACCACAGCCGCCCAGTAGATAATAATATTTTGCTAAAAAGCCTTAGAATGCTGGGCCTTTCTGGGACTGTCCACAAGTGGTTCTATTTGTATGTCACAAATCTATGGATTCCATGAAAGTCCATGAAATCAATTGTGGGGTTCCCCAGGGATCAATTCTAGGCTCATTACTTCTTAATTCATAAATGCAGACACATGAAGGTTTCATCAAATTGTAAATGGCGTATATTCATGTAGCACTTTTCTACCCTCTTGGAAGGCTGAACAATCACAGTCCAATTCACCCACACTTTAGACACAGTCTCAGTGGAAATGTGTGCAGTGTGTGGGTGTCAGGGTGATAGAAGGAATTTTGTTCTGTCTTACATTTTTGAATGTGAAGGTCTTTGTTTTGCAAAATGTTTGAAAGATTTATTTTTATGTAAAGCTCTTTGTGTTACTGATGTATGAAAAGTTCATTTTTTAAATAAAGCTAGATTTTGATTTTGATTAACCAGTAACATATAGAGAACAATCCATGATCCAATCAGAATAACACAGACAAAAACACAAATCCCATTCACCACCTTTCATTTTAATTTAATCTTTATGTATCTATGCAAGACAGATTCAGAACAATATTCATATTTTAAATGGTGGGATGGCAAAAGAAAAAAACCTTTTGAGAAAGAGAAAATAAGAGAAAGGGACTGAAAAGGGGTTTCAGGAGACAGACGAAAAGAAAATATGTGTATTGAAGTGTGTAGAAGGTGACTCAGATAACCAAGCAGAGGGGATGTCATTTGAAACTTTAGGACTTGTCGTTGCACACCCATAACTGATTCTGAAACGGGATTGGCAACGGGATAAAATGTGGGATTCCAAATAATTAATAATTTGTAAGTTGATTATTTCCAAGTCTTACTAAACCCTTAGCAAGACTAAGGGAGAATGGAAATACTGTAGGTCTGGGATCAGACCCTTCTCCACCCTTAAAGAGGAGATCCACCACAGCAAATTTCCAGACACAAGGGATTTCAGCATTGCAAGGGGAGAGATTAAATATTTATTCTGCAGCTGCACCTCCTCTCTGTCTCCAACCTTCAAGTCTGTCTGCTTGCAGGAGTCTGCTTCCGGCCTCCTCTGACTTTGCTTTCAGTTCTTCAAATGTTCTCTGGTCTGTTTCTGCTGACTCTGCTTGGTTCCTTGTTGTTGAACTTCTCTAGAAAAGTCTGTACAGGAAGCTCTGAATCGGTAAAACATGAATAAACCCTCCTCATGTTAAATGCAAACAGGTCACTGTCTCTGGCAGTGGGGCTTTTTCTTAAGGCCAATGTGGGCGGTCGCCCAGGGCGCAATCTCTCCCCGAAAAACCTAAAATAAAATAAATCATTGCCCTTTTTTTCTCTCCCACAGTTTTTCTAGTCTAAACCGCCCATTTCCACGAAATGTTAATGAAATTTGCCCTAAGGCGCCCCTACCATTGTATCAACATGCTGCTGTAATTACAGTACTCTGCACTATATGTGGAACACGCTGGAGGTGAAACCAACTCACAGCTGCAGAGGCTGTAAACAGGAAAAGCAGGTAGAAAAATGGGGGAGGAGCTTAGACTCACCGCTTATGGGTCCAGACCACAAACAAACTAACTTTGCTGCTTCCTAATAAAAATATTGTCATCCATAAAGGTAATGTACTTGTTGGGTTTACTGAATTTAATGAGAGTTAAAGAAAAAAAAGTCTGCATCAAAGTTCATTTGTTGCCATCCTCTCACTCATTTTAACTCAGGGTGTTTGACTGACAAACAGGCCTGTTCAAGGCTGTGGAAATGGACAAAAATCAAAGGAAAAATCAGCGTCCAGTTTAGAAAAAAGATGAAAAAAAAAACATTCCACGGATAAAGGAATGCAGGCGGTGTCCAAAATTAACACTTGCTAGGTGCTAAATACAACCAAATTTACTGTTGGAGTAAAATTTGGAGCTAATGAAGGTTTGCACTTAATTACACTAGTCCTCTTAATTATCTTGTTGGTGGATTTCATCTAAGCTTTTCTGCTGTTCTCATATACACAGTCAATCTTCAGATGCAATCTACACAGTCGTTTGTCTTTTTTTGTTCAGTTTTATGTGACACTTAAGCACCAAAAACAGAAGAAAACGTCCTTTAGTTTCTATTGATGTTCATTCATGAAGCCAGCGGAAAAGGCCGGAATTTGTTCATTCATATTTGGTGTCAGGGTTGTATTGAGCTAAAAAAAAAAAATTAATAACGCAAAAATGCACAATTTTTAACAGAACCAGCCTTCAAAAAGAAAACACAAACTCAACTAACTACATACTATATCTTATTTGTGAATTCAACTATACAAGTAAGTTTTATATGATTAATAAAGTAGATTAATAAATTTGTTCTTGTGTTTGTATGTGTGCAGGCTTTAAGTTAATGAGGGCGGGGCTGTAAAGGGGGTTGAGGGTGGGGTTTAGCGACACCACCCAGTGTTTCGCACAGGGGCATCAAACTAGTCAGGACGGCCTCAAGCGAGTATGTACAATTCTAGTGCACTTCAAAAAAAAGCCAGAGACCTCCCATTTAGCATTTAGCTTTTTTTTTCCAAATGCATCCATATTTCCTGAGCGAGAATGGTAAATGGAATGGAAAATACCCACACATATGAAAAAATGTTGTAAGGCAGGAATTTCACGCATCAAAACATTTTTGTAGTGTTAAACCAATGACTCATTTCAGGAATTGTCAGTATACCCTGGCCTAAAAGAACATTTTTTAGTAAAACTAAAAACCAAATGTATAAGGTTATAATAAAAAAGTCCAGGTAAAACCCTGAATTTGACCTTGAATATTCAATATTAGTAGGTCAGATAAATTCATTCATTCAGTTTTTATTTTATCAATTAATCTGCTCACATTTGTTTAAATATCATTTTATCATCATATTTTTAACTTTAAAATATGTTTATAATTGTAGCATATAAGTATTTTTTACAGTTTTATAGTTAAATGATTCCCTTGATCATGAACTCATGAAGTGAAAATTGTCCCAACTTGACGTTCTGGTGCCATCTGGTGGAATAAAAAGAAAATACAAGAAATGGGAAAAACTTCCATTTGTGGCAGTTGAGCTCTTTAATCAAACCTTAAATTAAAAATTCAAAGTAATTGTTTCCACTTTAATGATTTGATTATGTCAAGTAGGATGCATTTATGTCTAAAGCAGAAGCTGAGGATTCTTTGTTTGCTTGATTGTAAAGAGCTCCAAAATTGACCATTAAAAAAGTGTTGTTCATGGCTTAAAATGTGTGATCCAATCAACAGTAATTAAAAAAGTTCCAATGAAGTAGCTACTGGGTGTCCAACAGTTTTATTGTGTTTGTTTTAAACGCCATGGTTTATCTTTTTTTGTTGTGGCTGTTTTTTTTTTTAATATGGTTGAGTTACAATTTTATTTTTTGAATGTGTTCCTTATTTTGATTTAATGATTATATATGTTTGACGTAGTAAATAATTAGACTTTAGCTCAATGGTTAATGATTTCTTATACCTTAAAATAAACTCGTTTTATTTTAAAGTCTACGTTTCGGAGATCAATTAGCGTACAGCAAGCTCTAACAATTACATTTCCCATAAATCTCTGAGTCTTTTAACGCAACATAGATCAACAAAGAAGGAAAGACGGCACATTCAATTATAATTTGAATTAAATATTTTCTTTTAATTCAACTTGAGACAAGTGCGCATGCGCGAATGTGAGCGGATGTAGTATCTGAGCGAGGCGGAAGTTATGACGTCCTTTCTGCTCCCAGATCGCCGCCATGGTGAGTTCGCCATGAGAGCAGCAATACTTTAAACTCATTTTTTGTGATACTTAATAATTTATGAGAAACCTTTAGTAACTACATATGGGTCCTTCGTGTTTATGTGCTCGTCTTTGTTTTTGTGTAAAGCAAATGTTGCCTGAATATATCATTTAAGCTACAAATACTGCGTTAGCCGCACGACAACGTGGTTTGTGAAGAGCGGAGGCCGAGAGCCGCCGCTGGAACTAACCAGCCAGTTTCAAAAGACCCTAGCGATGCTCGCGTTTCTGTAATATCAATTAAAACTTGCGTCTCTTTTTAAAATGCAGGATTTCGTTTTGCAGGGAAATCCGAACACCGGCGGCTTGTTTCTACCGTCTCAAATGTCATTTTCAAACTTACAATCTTGAATCTACGAAAAGAAGCAAACCACGAAGTTAGAATTTTCATAAGAGTGCGCGATAGAGGACATGGTTAGGAATGTGATTGGTTTTAGTAAATATTTCAATTAATACTAGTAGTTAAAAGATCTACAATGTAAAAGACAAGTGAGTCGAGTTACAACTGTTATTTATTTTATGCATATTAACTTATAACTTAATTAATACTAGCTAATTGCATTTTTAAAAGTCAATTATTTCTTATTTTCTGCCAATTTTTCCAAAGTGTTGTCATTTTAGAAAAGACAAATCTGCTTGTGTTTTATTTTGAAATGGAATTGTTTTTGGTAACTTGCTGCTTCCTGTTCAGGTGTTCACTCGCTTCGTTGAGATCGGCCGTGTCGCCTACCTCTCATTCGGACCTCATGCTGGCAAGCTGGTAGCCATCGTAGACGTCATTGACCAGAACAGGGTGAGTAGAGGAACCCGCTGTTGGGTGGTGGGGGGGTCTCATGGGTGGATGTTGATCTCATCCCTCCGTGACGTTCCAGGCTCTTGTGGATGGACCCTGCACTGGAGTTAAGAGGCAAGCCATGCCCTTCAAGTGCATGCAGCTCACAGATTACGTCATCAAAGTCCCCCACAGGTCAGAGTCCTGGTAACATTGTTTGTATGTCAACAGGTGAATTTCTCACCATGTCTTCTAAAAGTGACTTAAATGCCTTTAATCTGTTAGTTTTTTTTATAGAGCGTGTAGATCAGCTCCATGGTTTTATAAGAAATCATAACAAAAATAGCCTGAAAACATAGTGGTTTGAAATCCAGTCATCATGTCACGGACAGTAAAGATGCAGGCGTCTATAGAGGCTGTCTGACATGCTGCTTAACTTTAGATACTTCTAATAAAGCTGCTTTTGCAGTGGATTCGTGTCTGTTAGGATGTTTAAAAAGCCAGTTTTTTTCTTAAAGTCCTATGAATGAGTTTTGTCTTGAAGGCACCCCTGTGTGGACAGGGCTCCAGACTAACTTTTTTCACTAGGAGCACTGTGGCCCCCAACTGAAAATTTTAGGGGCACAACCAGAAAATTTAGGGGCGCTTACCGTAAATCAACATGCTAACCAAATCTATTAATTTCCACTATTACTTATAAATACTTCAATAATAGATTCAAAAATTACAATGTGCCGTTTCAAATTCAGTGTCACGTTTTAATCTGCACTTTTGAAGATACAACAACAAGGTAAACTGACAAAAGCATCGCTGTCATGACAGTACAAATAAGTAAGGAAAACGGATGGAAATGTATGTTGGTGACACCAACATGTTGTCCTTCATTCGCCTTCGCCTTAACCCCCCCTTGCCTGGTCTCCCCAACAATCCAGGCGCGGCGCTGGTTCATCTCAAACACGTTTATCGTTGCATTTTCCCCACGTATTTTCAGTGTGTCTAAAACTAAATCTTGTCACTCGCACATATTTAAAGTTCAAGCCCCGTTAGCCGTCACGCATGTAGGTGTGGGACATTTATTCTCCTCGGCTGACCCAACTCCCGCGGGAGCGGTGAGCTGCCGTAACAGCTGTGGTCGGGGGTGACACGCCGCCGCGCGCTTAACCAAAACCCAAACCTTCCTCCGGGTCTGTGCGACCCAGAGAAAAGTTCAGCACAGACTGCATGTATTTAAAAAATTACGAGCGAAAAAATATGTTCTAAAGGAAAGTAAGGAACTCCTTAATGTGGTCCGGGGAGGGAGGGGGCTGTCAGGTCTCCTCCTTTCAAGCCCTGTCATTGTCACGCCCCCTAGAGTCATTTACCCCACTGTGATTGGTTGGTCAGCTACGCGCACAACAATGAAAAAGTGTCTTTCATACAAACTGGTGGGCCAAATTAAAATTGAACTTTCATATTAAGGCGGGGGCCGCAAAATATCCTCTTGGGGGCCGCGAGTTTGAGACCCCTGCTGTACACTCTGGCACTGGTACACTAGCCGCAGGTCGGAAGAACGAATCAATAGTTCGCTTACTCATAGCTCAGACGCACATATCAGGTTGTGATGATATTTGTCTGTTTCCTTCCCACAGATGTTTATGCGCGCGTGAATATCTTTAGGCCCCTCCCCCTAGGCGTCACGCGAGTGTGTGCTCGCGTTTCATGAGTGTGTGCGCGAGTGTGTCTCTGCCTGCGTGTGTGTGGGCTCGCGTCTCATTGATTATTTCATTGATCATTGACGTGCCCCTTCCACGTTTAATGTTTTAAAAATACGCAGGGTGGGGGAGGCAAATTTACAGGTCGCACATCTGCGACCTGATGTAAAATTTAGTCGCACACTCAAATTTTGGTCACAAAATGCGACCAATTGGTCGCATTCTGGAGCCTTGGTGGACCACCTAAAGGGGGGGGGGGGGCACGACTAATGGCACAAACATTTGGAGAGTAGCCTTTAAACTTTTATTTGCTAAACTAGTAAAGGTGTTTGTTAGTGGCAAGTTTTGATTTCAGATCCTGTCCATGAAGTAAACAAGAAGTGAATAAAACAAGACATAAAATAACATAATTACATCAATCATAGGAGCTATGAAAGAGAACTTTTTTTTTTTATCAAGTAACTAATTTGACCGGCTACATTTAAGACCCCTTTGTATTAATGCCCATTCTGATCCTCTCGATCTATTGTCAACACTTTCTCCGTGCTCTGATGTGGTTTTTAGCTAAAATCCAAAAGCATGTTGTGTTCTGGGACATAGTTTCTGTTAAATGCTGTTTTAAGCTGAACTTGCTTAATATCTGTCCTCCATCAGAAACAAGAAAATGCTAAAAACGCCATTTTCCTAGGAGTGAGTCTTGAAACACACTCCTTCCTCTTCCTTAGAACTGAAGTGTTGCGTCGGCTGCAGACTGCATTGTTGTGCGTCTTGACACCAGTGGTGCTCGTGTGTTTGCGTTGGTACTGACCAGCTGATATGCTTCACAGCGCCAGGCAGAAGTATGTGAGGAAAGCCTGGGAGAAGGCCCAGGTCAACGAGAAGTGGGAGCAGAGCAACTGGGCCAAGAAGATTGAAGCCAGACAGAAGGTAAGAGCAGCTAACATGTTTCTGAGTGTAAGCCTGGATGGACACATGTTGGAGATGGTCTGCTATTTGGTTTGGTGTTGACCTGAGATGCTGGGAGTTTTCAGAGGAGGTTAAGTTCTGCCTTGATGGTCTGATCTGTTCATTTGTAGTCGTTGATTTAGTCCATATGTGTAGTCTGTGACTCTCTGGTATTGAATGAGTTCAAACAAACACGACCATCTCTGCTCAACACCACAATCTCTCCTTCATCGTCTTTGCAGAGAGCCAAAATGTCCGACTTCGACCGCTACAAAGTGATGAAGGCCAAGAAGATGGTACGTATGAGAGATGCAGGTTTCATTCCCACAAGAGCTGCATCCACAAATGGTTCAAAGTGTTGGTTTTGACTTTCGTTGTCATGTAAAGAAGCTGAGAAAAGTGAAGTAGATCTGCTGTCATTCAAAGAACGACTGCTGCCGTTCTCTTCACCCACATTTTCCTAAACTCTGATTTTCTCTGCAGAGGAACAAGATCATCAGACACGAGGTGAAGAAGCTCCAGAAGGAGGCAGCCAAGAAATGAACACTTTTCCCACAATGCTTTTCTTCTGTAGTACTAAAGTGGCATGGAAATAAAACATCTACACAACAGACCTCTGTCTCTTCATGCAGATGAATACTTTTTTTTAAAAGTGACATTGCATTGAAAACAGATGAAGTAATTGTATTTTAATTAGAATCCTACTAATCCTGGATAAAAAATTAGTGTTCAGCAAAAGCTAAAATTTAGAGAAAATGTTTGGACCAGTAAAGTGGAGATTCTTAACTCTGCGTCATTATAGAACTTGAATTGTCAAATTTAGACCTTGAATTGAAAAATTCCTGGACAGATGAGAAAAATGGTGTGAAAGGAGATTTATGTCCTAAGATGAAACTGGAATTATTGGAGACGTTACCAGTTCTTAAACATGTCCAGATTCTTCCTAGAAACTATTTTAAAAACAAATTATTGGCTTTCCACACAGTATGCAGTAAAAACAGTCCAATTCTGAAGAAAAATCTTAATTATCATAATTAAAGCAACATTGGAAGCGTTCATTTCAAAAGTTTGTCATGGGGAACGTCCAAGTTGAATAAAACAGAAGTTGGATCATAGAAATTCGCTTCTTCCCTAAACATTACAAGTAATAAATTTAACAATTTGACATTCTAGATGGATTTAATGTCATGTACAGCTCACGTAAATGCAAATGTGTCTAATGAATATGAGCAGTTATAATGTCAAAAAGAACATTTTCTTTTTTATTCAATATATGAATTCATATCTTAAATGGTTCAATTTTGTTATTGTCTTTTTCCTTTGTTTATAATGGCTGAAGTCACTTGAATTAAAAAACGCCAATCAAACCTCTGCTGCTTGTACAACAAGTCCATGTTTGGGACATTTTTTCAACACGAAATCTTAAAACTCCTTAAAAACTCCAACATTATTACTGAGGTTGTGGGATAAAATCACATACAAATACAAAAACCGCAGGTGCTTCTTTTCCCATCATTCCTTTCTGTTTTCTGTTCACATTTGAAGTTTGAGTTGGTCCTGATTTAAAAAGTGTGAACAAGCTTTCCTAGCCATGCTTGATAAATTGCTGCAGAGTGAATCCATGTGTGTGAATTCTATAGTTCTAAGTGAGAATAACAGTGGTGAGAGCATGTGGCCCTGAGGAACACCATTAATCATGTTAGGACTTGCAGCATCTATGCCTTTGAACAGCTACAGAGCTTATTCATGTTCAGCTTTTTAGAATTTATCAAAAAATGTATTTATATATGTTAAATAATTTAATCATATTTCATACAGTAGTCCACCTCTTAGTATTCTGTCAGTTCTTAACGGCTGCATCTTTGGTTAATTGCAGCAAGTTAATGTTTTTTTGTGTTTAAATATCTGATTTAACAGCTATTTTATTTCCATAAATTCCCATGGACTTGTGTTATAAATGCAAAATTACTTATCAAGACAAGAAAATGAATTCTTGATTCCACTGCTTCCGATTTTCGTTCACTGCTATTTCCCATGTCGTCCACTAGAGGGCAGTCTTTAGTTCTTACTTTGTTTTACAGCTACATTTTTGTTTCTTTGAGGGATTTAATCTTTCAGGTTTATCTATCTCATTCGTTCTGACGTAATAACCTTTTCAATTAAAGCAATGGAAGAACCTTCAGGATCTCTGCTTCCTCTGATTTCCAGTTTTTGATGGCTGGAATGTGCTCCATCCTGTTGGGTGAAGCCTTCGACCTCCAACTCTCCACAAATACAACAGATTCAGGTTGAGTTTGCCCTTCAGTGCTGTCAGAAAGTTAAAGTCTAGCTTCAGTTACATCAGTTTTACATGGAAACATTAAGACATAATAGCAGCACTTAATGGAAATATAAAAAAAAATCATTTTTAAGTAAAAGAGTATAAAAGCTTTTATATGTTTTTATAGTGATGTGTGAATAAGCTTGATCTTTACATTTTTAATCAGAATTTTAACACATTTTTTAAGATTTATTCCAGAGGAAATACGATATGAGGTAATAAAAAAAATCTTTTTCGTTTAATTTAGGTTTTCTCACAAGCTTTTCTAGTACCTGCTGCATCTTTATCAATATTTTTTTGTTTGTGAGTGTAGATGCTCATGAAACATTCAGTTTGAATTTTGTGGTCTGAAAAAAATGTACAAGAATAATGTAATATAAAGGTTTAATCTAAATAATCACATAAATAAAAAAATATTTTAGTGAAAAAGAGGCAGGCACACTGAGGTGAGTTTTCTTTACTTTAGCCCTTTTTATGAAAAACATGATTCTTTTTCATTCACGGACTGACTATATACAGGCATCTTTTGTTTCTTTTAGACATTAGTCATGGACAATTGCATGTTGATTATTATTTAGTTGTAAAAACATCTTTAAATTTCGAAGTTTGCATTTTTTTTTTCACTTTATGTTCATAGATAAACAGAAAATCACGTCAAGTGAAGAACTTTTAACCGTCTACTTTTACTCTAGTGAACTTTTGAATAAACCTTCATTTCAATAACATTAAAGTAAATGTTACACACTCAATGTTTGACCCCATTCAAAAAAGAACCCCTGACCCCCCCCCCCCCCCTCCTTCATAAAAAAGCACTATAGCCCCGCCCCCAGTAAACTGAAGCTGTCATCAGCCACACGCAGGTCTGAGCGTTACATAAGCAGCCTGCTGGACACGGTCCAGGTGGTTAAAAAGCTGCTCAATCCTGAGCCCCGACACCTGGATCCTCCACGGAGGTTAGAGAAATGTGCGTCCGAGTGACACATCACCTGTTTCCTCACAATTAACCGCGGAGACAAAGATCCTTTGTTGTCCCTAAGAAGCAGGTTACTGTATAGTTTTAACAGGAAGGTTCTGACGGGAGAAACACCAACAAATGTGAACAGATATGAAACGTTATCAGCGTTAGTACCATCAACCATGACTTTACGCCGTTCTCAGCGTGTCTTCTGACGTCACAGATGCGCAGAGATCGGAGAGCTGTCATTCATGGAAACCAGACCGGAAACTTGGGAGGTTACGCTTTCAAAGTAAAGGTTAAAAAAACAAATGCTAGAAAACAAAAAACATTGATCTTAAACAGTTGACTTTTTCAAATTGAGTATTAAAACACAAATTTCCAGATGATTTTCATTAGTTTAATAATCAGGTTTAGATGTTTATATTTAGCATGTAAGAAGCATAAAATGTCAACAGTAAACTTAAACATGCAGCCAAACATTATTATTATTATTATTATTATTATTATTATTATTAATATGTCACATTAAGACAAATTATTAACAATTGCATTAGTAATTATTGGAGTTTTGTTATGAATCTTGTGATTATATTTAGATTCTTCAACAAAGACGAAAATAATATGTACATTAACTTTATCCAGTACATTTAAATAAATGTATGTTGAATAATAACATTTAAATTATAGCCTTCACAGTTAATAACTTTCTTTCTAATTAAAATGAGGTTCAGATGAACACTTTCGTTTCTACACAGAAATAATCTTTCTGGTATGATGGGTTGTTTCGTACTCTTATTGTGAAATCTCCGAGAGCCGCATCTTCCGGCTGAGTCTGTTTACTTGGCGCAGCTGATGCGCCACAGAGAGAGGGAGCGACGATCTGTGAGTTGACAGCGCATCAGATTAGAGTGTAACGGTGGGATTATCATCCGTGGACGGAACGGCGCGGACCCGTTGGACCTGCCCCCGCAGCGGCGCGCGCTCCCCGGGGCTGAAGCGGACAGGCCGGCCGCCGCCGCCGCGCGTTCCTCCTGCGGTGAGTGATTCTTGTCTGCGGGGCATGAAGGAGGCCGGCGCGGCGGACCGGGGGGGGGGGGGCGTCTGGGGTTACCTTGGATTATTTCATATATTTCTATAGTGAATTGCGGCGCACACTTCTGCTCATGCGCAGCCTGGTTCTGATTCTGATCCTCTGTTGTGCGCCTGGATGCAGATTTCATGGAGGCTCACAGCAGAGGATGCTCTGAAGAATAGAAATGAACAACTTCCAGATGTTTAATTATTCTTTCCACCTCAAATAAGCGCACATTTAACACATCTTATTCTGACACTCTGATTATTCTGACAGATTATTATTTTAGGCCGTTTTTGAACCCTCTTTTGGGTTTGTGTTGTTAGTTTCCAGTTATTGATCGGTGGAACTTTAACACAACCAGGCAATGACACACAAACAGGACATATAAAGGGTTAACAATATCAGATGAACTGCACTTTCAGATTAAAGATGCAACATTAATGGTATTTAGATTTATTTTGGGATTAAATTAGGATTTCTTCATGTTTTGGACCAACTGGCTGCATCCGGACGCCTTTGACCAGCTGATGGTCAAAGTCCTGCAGGTTCCTCCTGGCTTTACAGTTATAATCAGGCAGGTTGCTTCTTATCTCGAATAATTTCAAGGAATTTTATCATGCAGAGCAGCAATTAAACTCAAACTTGACCTCAGGTTCATTTGCTTTTGTGCGTCCACACACGCCCAACCACACTATAAATCGATACACAAGCAGTCCCTTTGAACGCTTATGCAACACAGCGGGAGCCTGCTTCTGTCATAAATGCAGGCCTTGCTGTTAAAATAAACCCAGCTCTAATCTCAGCCCGGGAATTCATCTGCCCCTGCTTTAAACTGATTAAGTGTTGAAATGCTCCCATATGAGGTAAAGAAGAGCTCCAGGTGGAGACGGCGTGGATGATTAGCAGGTTAGGCTGAGGCCGCCCTCAGGAGATCATCCCTCTGCTGGCCTCTCTGCAGCGTGTTTGTGCACGAGGGGAGAAGCTGCTCTCACGTCTTCACTGTCAGGCAAGCTGTTGAGCATGGCTAAAAACAAACATGGACTCCAGAATCTAACCATTGCCTCAGAGGATCAGCAACTCACCTGACAACCAAACAAAAGGTTCACAAATGGAGTCAAAGGCAGGACAGATGTACTCTGGTTGCGTTGTCCAGCTACGCACATAGGCGTGTTCCCTGGCAACTGTTGCCGGGATTTGTGTTGTCTTTGTGAAATCAGGTGAGAATGGCACACCTGAGTGTGGATCACCTCCCAGGAATGTTCTTCACCCGCACATTGTGTTTTGTGTTCTTGGCACGCAGGGAAGATTCCTGAAAGTTGAGGGCAAACCTCCTGTGAAGGCGTTTAAATGTTTGCAGCTTTCTTAAATCCAAGCTGTGAACAAACCTCATATCACACCGGTTAGCACCAGGCTCTGGTTCTAATACCACCTGGGTCTTTTCTGTGTGGAGTTTGCATGTTCTCCTCGTTCATGCATGGGAAATCTCCAGTTTCCTCTGGCAGTTCAAAAACATGGGCTATGTTCAAATTCCCACCCTAATCCCAAACTACTAAAAAACTATAGTGTGGGACTATGTAGTTGTCACAAGAACAGGCAGACGGCTAGATCCAAATCCAGCAGGTTTATTAGCGCAACTAAAAGTCTACAAAGCTAAATCAGGATGAGGCAGTCAGTGGTCGATAACAGGCATAAGATCATCAGAGGAGAGACAGGGGCAGTCAGGATCCAGGTGAGAGACGGGCCAGACGGCAGGCAAACTGAGTTAGAAACAGGTTCAGGAGACAGGAGATCAGATCCAGATACAACGCTCGGTCATGAAGGCAGAGTGCCACAAACAATACTTCGCACTGAGTGCGGCTCAGTTTAGTGCTTAAGTATGCTGTGATTGATTTAGTGAATGAGAGCCAGGTGTGTAACACTCAGAAACTGCACGCTAGGGTTGCTGGGAGATGTAGTGAGTCTATAAATTATTTTATTAAATGTATTCAAACAGTGTTTCCCAAACCCTGGTCCTGGGGGCACACTGTCCTGCATGTTTTCCATGTTGCCCTGCTTAGGCACACCTAATTCAATTATCAGGCTCTGCAGAAGCCTGACAATGGCAGTCATCAAAGGCAGGTGTGTTTGAGCACGGTTGGATTGGGAAAATGCAGGACAGTGTGCCCCCAGGACCAGGGTTGGGAAGCACTGCATTAAAAAAATAAATTTCTTTTGCAAAAATTGTTCAAACACAATGCATTGTGGTCAATATTTGCAGATCTAGTGAGCATCAATGCGCAGTGGTTTTTCGTAGAGACTTTTGGGAAGTTTCTAGGGCGCTCAGTTTTGGAATTGTAGATTCAGACAGCCCTACAAGAGGGTGAACGCAATATATAGTGAGTAGTGAAGGAATTCGGACACAGCCGTGGTTCATCGGTATCTCTAGTGCTTTGTTTCCACTGAGTGACACGGTCCAGTCTGGTATTTTGAGCATTTCTATTATAAAATAGACCCATTAAGCGGACCCAATCGTAACATTTTTGGGCCCCCGCTGTTTGTAGGTGCATAGAAAAATGGAACGGACTGGTTAGGGCGGAGCTACTGTTGGACCCCATTGATTGGCTGAAGGTCAGTACGACTAAGGAAAACCTCAGGAAAGCGGTTGTATTCGTCTTCGCAGACCAGTTCAGGGTGTGTCACACCTCCACCCAATAATGCTCAGATAGGCTCCAGCGACCCTGTGACCCCAAAAGGGATTCACTGGTTTTAGAAAATAGATGGGTGTTTGTTTTGGGAAAAGTCTTTCCAAAAATGCAGCTATCGCCGTGTGAAAGCAAATATTTTATTTATTCAAGTCCTCAGTCTTCTGTAGTTAGAAAAACGTCTGCTCTCATGCAGCTCCAGCAGCCTCACGTGTTGAAGATCTTTTTAGCATTGTTCATCTTTGGGAGCAGCTTCTGGTTAACTGGATTATGACAACTAAGCAAAAATATAAAATGAAATAACTTAGCAGGGATTGAATTAAACATTTGCTACCTCCCACTCCTTTTCAAGCAATAAATCAAAACTTTACTTGACTTTAGTTAATAATCACTATATTTATTCAATCTAATGTGACCTTAGTGTGAACTGTTTGCATGACTGCAAAAATCTATTTATGATTATGAGTAATCACACTGTTATTTTTTTCTTACATTTACGTTGGGATTTTGTTGTTGTTGTATTGTCTAAAACGGGTGCAGCGGTATGCTGGTCCACCTCTTATCAGAAGATTGCAGGTTCGATTCCATGTGTCAAAGTGTCCTTGGGCAAGACACTGAACCCCACTTGCCTCTAGTGGGAGGTTGGCGCCAATGTTTGGCAGCGGAGCCGCCACCAGTGTGTGAATGTGTGTGTGAATGGGTGACTACAAAGAGCTTTGAGCCTTCCAGGAAGGTAGAAAGCGCTTTACAAGTACACACCATTTACCATTTACATTAATTAATATGTGAAATAAACCAATAAATCAAGTCAAATCACTGCGAGGAACAACATTTCATGCATCATCTCTTCCTTCTCCCTTAGGTTCAGATCAACATCTGGACGACCAAGCAGAACTTTAAGGGTTCCTCAAGAAGTGATGTCCAACAGAGAAATGAAAAACTGACAAATTCAGGAGCAGAAGGCGAACACAGGCCACTCCCCCACCCGTGGGCCGGCAGACATGGCGGGGCTCAAACGCCATCATGACGGGAAGATCGCCGGGCTGTACGACCTGGACAAGACTCTGGGTCGTGGTCACTTTGCTGTTGTCAAACTGGCCCGACACGTCTTCACTGGAGAAAAGGTTAGAACGCTTGAACCAGGCCACCTAGATATGGGTCAAAAATTTATCAAATTTGAAACATTTTCTTTAAAGAAGCAAAAACATTCTGCCGATGGGGTCAGAGAAATTGTATTACCACAAATTCCTATTTTGGGTGGAAAAATCTACTCACTAAGACATGTTTTCTATTGTTTTGCTGTTGAAAAACTTTATTCATAACATCTTTTTTTCTTGAAAGACAGAAAATACAACAAATACTTGTCTTAGTCTTAAGATTTAGCTTTTGCGGTGCAGAAAACAGAAACCATCATCTGAAGATCAGAATGAGACCTGACTGAACCGCATTACTCAAACAGTTTCACTTCAAATCTCTTCCAGGTTGCGGTAAAAGTCATCGATAAGACCAAGTTGGACCCGGTGGCTCGAGGTCACCTCTTCCAGGAGGTCCGCTGCATGAAAATGGTGCAGCACCCCAACGTGGTGCGTCTCTACGAGGTCATAGACACGGCCACCAAGCTCTACCTCATTCTGGAGCTGGGCGACGGCGGCGACATGTACGACTGCATCATGAAGCACGAAGGAGGCCTCAGCGAAGAGGTGAGAAGGTGACGGGCACCACCAGTGCCATGTGGTCCGGGTCGGTGCAGGGATCAGCTCCAGCTCGCCCTCAAGGCAGGAGATAAGACCCAAGCCAGATGATAAATAGAAACAATATACTGACAATTCTATTAATGAGGGAGCAACCAGGAAGTTTTGAAAAGCTTCCAGTAATGGTGTAGAACTTACATCCTCAGAACCTCACCCAACCACAAAGATCCTTGAAAACACATTTGATCCAACTTTTTTTGAGTTTTTATTGGGGTCAAACATTTGTCAGAACAAAAGAGCTTTTTATCAGTTTTATTAATGCCTTGATGCCCATTTATTTCTGGTTATAAAAAAATTATTGTATGTGTTTGCATTAATCTAAACTCTAAACTTTTGGTGAACCAAGCACTAACTTTTATGCCAGACTCAGGGAAAAACGAAACCAATTTTTACTCCCTGCTCTCGCTCAAAGCATTCTGACTCTGGAATTTGAAACAGGTCTGCACTTGTGTTGGAGTGTCTAGGAGTTGATGTTCAGTTGCACAAGAGTCTGTCATCGGGGCAGGAATGACGGTTAGATGAGACGCGTCTGCGTCTGCATTTCTACATTTCTCAAGGCTCCGAAAGCAAAGTTATGATCTATTTCATCATCTTTTCTTCTTTAAATTATGTTTACAGACATTTGCGTCAGTTTTTAGTTATGCTGTGCTGAAAACATCCATTTAATGAAAAAGAAATCATAAAATAAAATCATTTAAAGACCAAATTAGATTTTTAAAATTGTGTTTTTGCTTTTTTTAAGCAAAAATTATAAAAAATTATAAAATTCAGTTTTCGAGTAATTTTTTTTTCTTATTGTGAATGAGACGAAAACGTGCAGTTTGAAAAAGTTCATATTTGTGATGTAGAAAGTACGCTCGGCGTGCCAAAGCCAATCAGACAATCAGAGTCTCCCTGCTCTGCTCCATTCTGATCCACTTGCAGACAAATAGATCCATGTTCGTCTTTGTTTTCCTCGTCTGAGCTGGAATCTGGCTCAGAACTGTACGGGTGGACAGCTCCAATACTGCTGACCATTTTTATTGCACCAGAAATGGTAGTTTGGGGTTGTGTGGGGCTGTAAACTAGTGGGAGAGAGTGTAAGCAGAAAGATGTTGGGAAGCAGTGGCGGGATCACGCCGTACCAACTGTCCCTGCCAAAACTCAGAAGTGAATTTCTAATGAACTCCTGTCGCTCTGCAGAAAGAAAAAAGACAAAAACAACATAATCATAATTAAAAGACTGCTGGGAAAGCTTTGAAAATAGATCCAAAGATGATTGGAGCGGGAATTTAAAGCTGATTTTGACTCATACATTTTCTTTAATTGATTCAAAGCTGAACTTTGTTTTAGAAATGTAAAGAAGTATGCGGGCATTTCCTGGTTTACAGCCTGTAAACCAGGAAACCCCTATGTGAAGCACATCTCATTCATCATCACTGACACGCTAAAAACGTGAGTCTGTTAAGGACTTTCTAACCTCCAAACAGAATATTTTCTACCAAACCAACCAGTTATTTTGATTTACATGTTTATTAGCGATATTTTGCTAATTCCTCAAGAAATGTGACTTATTTTGCTAGCTATTCGATGTTCACATAGGAAGGAAAATTGGCTACTGGTCTGTTTGATTTATACTTTAGTTTAAAGACGCTCCAACAGTATGAACAAAAACAGTATTTTATTTTGTAATTAGCTTAATCCATTTTTGCATAAAACATGAAAATAAATTCTGTTTTTTTTCAAGAACCAAAGGATTTATTGAGCTTAGGTGACATTTCTGCTGAAGGTTACAAAACTATTCAGTTTAAAATAGATTATTTTTTTATATGAAAGATGAATGTAAACATTAGAAAGTTAATTTATTGTTGGGCAGTTAGTTGTAATCTGCAGTGTCGCCTTTAGATGTCACTCTTTCCCAAAACCCTTTGCTGAGTTTTTGGGGCCGATTTTTTTAAAGGCGTCAGTCCTTCCACTTCCTTTCCAGAGATGGGACCATCCTGATGCTCTTTTAACACTTTTTGTGTGTGTGTCTTATTTTCTAAGGTGGCCAAGTGTTACTTTGCACAGATCGTGCACGCCATTTCCTACTGCCACCGGCTGCATGTGGTGCACAGGGACCTCAAGCCGGAAAACGTGGTGTTCCTGGAGAAGCAGGGAGTCGTCAAGCTCACCGATTTTGGCTTCAGCAACCGCTTTCAGCCCGGGAAGACACTGAACACCTCCTGCGGCTCCCTGGCCTACTCCGCCCCTGAAATCCTGCTGGGGGACGAGTACGATGCTCCTGCTGTGGGTGAGTGCAGGAGCTGTGGGGGCGTGACGCTCTCAGCATCACATCAGTCCTGTCTGTGGCCAGAGACGCCGTGCAGCTCACTGAAGGAGCAGCTCAGTGTACACGCCTGTTGACGGCAAACGGTTCTGCTTTTGCAATGTGTGAATGTGGTGGAACTGGTCGGCTCACGCGGCTTCTTCTGTCATCACGCTGCTGAAATCTGACAGGAACAAGCGCGTTTGAGGGAGGAAAGGAAGCAGGAAAGAGGCAGGATAGGCGGCGGCGGCCCCCCCATGCCTCTGAGAAGGGGGGGGGGGGGGGGGGGGGGGGTAGAGAGGCATTGTCAGTTTTTCTGACTGAATGGATTTGCATTAGCATCTGTGCGTCCTCTGCCTCTCTGTGCCAAGCAGCTTTCATATTTGAGGCCTGTGTATGGGCACGAGTGTGTGCATGTGTGTGTGCATGTGTGTGTGCATGTGTGCGTGCATGTGTGTGTGCATGAGGGTGCTCTGCTCGTTGGAGCAAACGCAGCATCCCAGTGTTAGTGTTCATTCAGATGAGATAATGAGGCTTTGATTGCTGGGATTATCTGTCCAGCAGAAGTCTAAACGAGAAGCGGACCGAACTGTCAGGGCGGGGCTCACCTGAACGGAGCAGAGGCCCGTCATGGGCCCGGTACCAGCAGGTCCAGTTGGTTGCAGAGATATAAAAAGGCTTTGGTATGAAAGCTCTCCTGAGTTTCATTTGTTCTACAGTTTTTTTCGTTTTGAATTTTTTTTTAACTATTATTAATGTTTAAAAAGGACTGAAGCTAACAGTTCCTCAGATAGAAGTCCCTGGATTAAACGGGTCAAAACAGTAAAAATGACAAACTACAGTTGTCTTCATTTACAATATTTTTAATCTACCTTAATATGCTTTCTTTTAACAAAAAGAATTACAATCAAACTCAATTTTTAATCTTCTAAATATGCTGCTTCTTATATAACTTTCTTGCATCCTTTTTCCATCCAAATCTTTTCACATTTTCCTCATTTGTCAATGTTTTCAAAGCTCTGGGTTCCCTGCAGTTAAGGATTACTATTTGGATTACTATACACATCATTTGTACTCTAAAAAAAAACGTTTTCAAATCTGTGATGCAAAAAGCTTTTATTTTGAAACCCTTTCATAATAATACAGCTTCCTTTTTGCAAATAGGTCAGCACAGTGTTGGTCAGACAGTCTGAGTTCAATAAAACTAGCTTTTGCTCAACAGGGTTCCCACCCCCACCCAGAGTCAGACAAGAAGTGCAGCGTCGATCGTGACCCCCTTTTTTTACCTGTTATCCTGTTTTACCAAACAAGCTCAGAGGGAAGGTGAGTCCTCTGCCGTGTTTCTGGGATCCTTGTTTGGGTCTGACAGAAACCAAAAGAGTTCATGTCAGGATTGAGGAGGTGAAAGGTCAGACTGGGGAGCATAAGCTCTCATTTAAATGCAGCTTTGCTGCGGATGCAGTTTTGGAAAACTCCTGCGGGGCATTTTGTAGTCAGCTTTGGAATTTGAGTGTCAAAGGTTTTGGTTAATCCAACCGTAATTTGGTTTCTGCTAAACCCAAAGCTTCCTGATGTCTAAAATCCACTAATGTCATTACCTTGTATGTGTGTCGAAAGAACCAAATGGAGTCATTGGGACTGTAATGGATTATTGGAACGCCTTTTACAGTAAATTGCTTAAATTAAGTCCCAAAAATGCAGCTTATGAAGGTGTGGGAAAGGGGGTGTGAATTATAGCGGCTAAATAACCTCCTGGTTGTTAGGAGCTCTCACTAATGAATTCAATTTTAAATTTAGATTTCCTTCTCTTCAGTAATCTGCTCTGAAACGGCAGAACACACAGCAGAACACACAGCCTGCTCCGCACAGAGCGCTCCTGTCTTCCACATCCAGATCTTTCTCAAAGACAGAAAGATGCTGAGCGAGGCCGAGTCAGAACATGAAAGACCAGGCTTTATTTCTCTGTTCGGTGCAAAACTAAATAAAATAAATAACGGACGTTTTCGTCATCGCCATATGAGGAAGATTGCAACCCCCCCTTCAGCTGATGAATGCTCAGAAAGCAGCCAACCTGCACCAACAGATTCTCCTGCAGAAACCTCGTCTGCAGCGGGGGTTTGGAAGCTGTTTTATATCTGCAGAATGTGCAGAGCAGAAGCATCACTACTTAAAGGAAAAGCACACGTGTTTCTGAGCCTCTGATGCTCACACAAAAACCTCGAGAAGCCCTAAAGCTGCACTGAACAATGCGTTTACTTTAGCGATGAATCAACCCGCTGGGTTCTGTGAAAGTTGTCATTTATGGAGATAAACTCGGCAGCGATTTTCCTGCTGACCCTGCAGCCTCCACCCCCCCACCCCCCAGAGGGAACAAGCATCTCTTTTTAGCATCTCTCTGCTCCTGGCTGTTGTGCAGCTTTTCCGCGCTCGCGCTGCCACACGGCGTGCAGCTGCCAGCCGCGAAGCTGGGCACTGATAAACCCAACGCCGCTCATCTGAAACGTCATGAACATCAGTCTGTCATCAAAATGACAGAAGGAATCAATTAGTTCCTGAAAATGAGATTTTATTAGACATCAATTGCTAAATTCTACTTTTTTTGTTTGTTTAAACAGATCCTTATGCAAAATCAGGAGGAAGATCTAAGTCAAATTCCCCAAAAACAATCAAAAAAAGTGGTGATTTACAAATTTATGGATTTATGTTTCATTAAAGCAAATTCCCTTCATTTTATTTTGGTAAAAAAAACAGGTTTTATGTGAACTAATGTTTTGATCCTCTTTTCCTCTCTCTGAAAACTATTATTTGCTGCAGTTAGTCTCCTTAAAAAGTCCTAATATGTTATTATATAATGAAAAAATATGGCAAACGAACCAAGATTTTCAAAATAAAACTATCAAGATTGTCATCAAACCAGAAGCGTTTTGCTGAAAAGTAAACAAACGTACAAAAAAATCAGTAAACCACATGAGCTCCTACAACCGAGGTTTATTTATATTTATTTCCCTAGAACAAAAAAGCAATAGTTATTAATAAAAACAAAAACAAAAGTAATAAAGACTGCCTTCCTTCTAAACGCTGAAACAAATGAAAAGAAAAAGTCAAGAGAGAAACCAGTTTTAAATTGCTGTTGGGGAGCAATTAAAAAAATCCTGCTGTGCGACCTATTCTGTTAAAATTCATGTTGACATTTGATGAGTTCCGAAATTTTCATTTTCTTTTTAAATGAATTTTGGTTTAGTTGCAATGTGTGGTTTGAGCTGAACAGAGGCAGAGCTGTATTTCCTGAAATGACAAAGCAAATGATTTCAAGTTAAGCTGTGACTCAAAACCTGAGATTTTAGTGACTGCATAAAGAGCAGCCTTAAAATAAGAAAAGAACACTAATCTCTAGAAAGTAGTAAAATAATTTTTCAGTCTTGATTTCACAAGATGATAAAAATTGGTGACGTTCCACACAAGCATTCAAAAAGGGAAAAATAAGCGGGGAAAAAACGATTTATTAGATAGAATTACTTCAAAGTGAATATTTTACAGCCCAATAGCTAGTTCTAAGCAAGTGATTTGTTGAGTTTTGATGCACCTAAATGTTCATTTTTATTCTAAAAACTAGAGTAATGACTGGAAATCACTCCATCGGAACAAAATGAGATTATGACCTTTGTTGGCCCACCTTAATAAAACCTCATAAAATCTATGACTAGCACATATTCTTAGAACATGAATCAAAAATTTTGTCTCCAAAATATTTACAATGAAGATGAGTCTAAATAGTCAACATCTATTAAACTTTAAAATAATATTCTTAAAACTGACCAAAGAATTACAGTGAAATTTGAGTTGTTTTGAGATTAAATCAAGTTTGTCTTTTGTCAAGAAGAGTAAGGAGCAGAAGGATTTGGACTCATTTTATTGATATTATTATATTTTTAGATTCTAGCTCTTAATTAGAGAAAGACTGGGCAGATTTTGAAAAGCTTGTGTAAAGCAAAGAGAAATACCGGCCTCGCTTCAGTAACTCCTGATTAGCTGGACTGGGTGAGCCCAGTTTCTGATTGGCTGAACACACCTGACCCAGGTAAGCAGGAATTACTGAAGCAGTGTTAGATGCTAAACAAGCAGGGTTGGAGTCCACTTCGTATGTCTAAAAACAACATCATCAAATAGTCATCAGAGTAAGAATTTAAACAAAGAAGGAAAACAGTTTTCCTCATGTTTGGTCATGAATCCGTTGATTGTTGAAAGTGTTGCTGCTTTGAAAGCACTTTGATTTCCTGTTTCTCTTCACAAAACCTTCTAAAAAAGTTTTGCTCTTAAACTGCACAACTTTTAAAAATATATCGATCTTATGCTTGTACCAAACAGAAAATCAGACCAATTGCATTAATTATGCATCAGTTATGCACTTTTTTGTTGTCAGTCTACTAGTCAAACTTTATCTCATGTGACTCGGATAAAAGAAGCATGTGGGGGTTCTTTTTCACCCGGCAGTGGGTTCAGGAGAAAGAAGGATCTCCTCTTTAGATCTAGTAAATTGCATATTGATTAGCAATCTGAAAGTGTGGATCATCTGACTTGTCCCGGCTAGAAGGAGGCTGACTCGGCGCCTTAACGCGTCCATCGGCCTCCAGTCAGCATGTGATTGCAGAAAGTGTGTCAGTGGAGCGTCCTGCTGACCACAGAGAACCCAAAGCAAACATTTCACTGCTTTGAAATAATCAGACAAGGAGAGCAGTTCTGGAAAATTAGCTTTGAGGGGCCGGACGCGTTGACCCACTTTGCAGAGACGGCATGCTTGTGTGCGAGCGAGCTGCAGGCAGCCTGTGTTTGACAGATGTGACCGAAGCAGCGCTGATTCATGAAGCTGCTTCTGCTTTCCGTTTGCACATCCAGGTCACTAAGCGATGAGGAGCACTAACACGTCACATTGTTGTCGATCCCCTACAGATATCTGGAGTCTGGGGGTGATCCTCTTCATGCTGGTGTGCGGCCAGCCCCCCTTCCAGGAGGCCAACGACAGTGAGACCCTCACAATGATCATGGACTGCAAATACACGGTGCCCCCGCACATCTCGCAGGCCTGCAGAGAGTGAGTAATGCCCAGCACACAGATGGACGGAGTAGTCTGCAGGTGCTGCATATTTCATGTTCATAGATGTCAGAAGAGGAGCGGCGAACATGGGGAGGGGGCGCGGCCTCCCTTCTGTCCTGCTTTTGCTGCAGCAGTTCGCTGCCAGCGCTGCCTTAAGTGCATCTAATGCAGCCCGCTATTTTTAACTCAGCGCGTGTAGACGGTATGCGTCACAGCATGGGGGGGGGGGGGGGGGCACAAATATTTGCAAAATACATAAGGTAGCTTCACCAGATGATGTCCACATTCACGGTGTGGTTTCAACCCATTTCCCATTAGGCCTTGAGGAAACGGCTCTTCCTCTGTTTGTCTGGACGCCTGGAAAACGGCTGATTGTTTCAATTTGGACAGGAATTTGGATTTGAGATGCCAGGAGCAGAAAAGCTGTTTTCTGTTGAAGGCCGCAAATCGTCCCCATGATCTTGGATTAATTAAACAGAATTTACTGCAAACTCCACCCTAAAGCAATAAATACTGCTAGTTTGAAAGAAAATCTAGAGCCAGCTGAAATCCAGGCTGCATTAGCTGATTATCAGGAGGAAATGCTGCACAATCTTCATGAAAGAGCTGATTACACATAAAAAATGAACGATCCAGCAGTATATTTTTAACTTTATGTTCATTTCTGTCAGCTTGAACATTTCTAATAAATTTTTTTGTCTTATATGTTATAGAAAATTATGGATAAACGTTTGAGGGAAAACGCTGAACTTCAGAAACCTGATCATTGTCTGAGTTATCCGATTATTCGAGTGATCCTGAAAGCAGCACAATTTGTTATCCCATCAGGAAACGCTGATCATTTGACTTCTCCTTGATAATCGGATTACTTCCTGTACGTACATCAGTGTATCCGACTGGTTTATTTCCTTAGCATCAGAAACGTGTAAATATGTTGACTGCAGAAGTGACAGCCACATCCATTGACTGTATAGAGAACTGGACCGAGTGACCCCTCCCCGCTGGAGTTCCTAACAGGAAGTACCTGCTGGTTCCAAGAAGCCAAAATCCCATGGACTTCTATTGAGAAAAAAATAGCTGTTACTCAGTCATTATATTACTAAATAATAAATATTCCTACTCTGATACATTTTAAGACATCTTTTCTACCTTTTCCTGAAAATTTTTCAAATTTTTTTCAAATTTTTCTTTAGTTCAAGTTAACCAAGTTATAAACAGACCAATCAGACGCCTCAACAAGAGTAAGTGGTCTCAGGTCGAACATTCCAAATATTTTATGTAGCTCGCTCTCAAATGGTATGGGTGTGGCCTTCCAACGAGCTCACTCTTGATTGGTGAGAGTGGTTGCCATAGAAACGTTGACTCAGACCAACTTGGACTAATCACTGCTTACTGATGTCAGCTGGTTCCAACATGGTGACGTCCGTATCTTAAAAAAACAGCGACTGAATTGGCTTTGTTTGTTGGAGGCCGAAGTAAAGCATTCTCCATGGGTGACGTCACTCAGTTCTCTAACATGGTCAAAGTAGTGGAAAACTCAAAAAGGTCAACTGGTATGTACCGTCAAGAAGCAGAAGAAGCATCCTGTTTTTCAGACCGTCCAGCTCTGTAGTAAAACTCAGAGAACATGAGACCAGTGCACCAAAACACCAAACCAGAATGAGCCTAAATGAAGACAATGAATGCAACAAAACTGATAATCAATCATAGAAATTACTACATTTTTGTGTGTTTATTTTGTAGTGCAGCATCTTTCCATAGGAGCTGCTGATCGGCAAACATCACAGAGGAAACCACACCTCCAAAGCTTCTCACACTAAAGGGATTCATAACTAATGAATAGACACAAATCAGTGTTTGACTCAGTCAGGCTTTTGGATCTGGATTACGCACATATGTGAGGCAGCAAATGCGCAAAACCCCAAAAGCTAAATCCCAAATTACCTTTTAGCAAAAAGAGATTTGAAGAATTGATCAGTTTTACGAGAATCTGTGGATTTGTAAAACATACAATCTAAATGATTTTTAAAAGCTGTCAAATTAGATTCAATACATTTTAAAAAACGATTTTTGTAAAATGGTTTTACAGAGTAAACTATGGTTGTAGTTTACTGTAAGTACTATTATTCATGTAACATTCAGATGATGTGATATCATTCAACTAGAATGAATGGTGAAATGTGGATTTTAAAAAAAATGTATGTTTATCGTCTTATTACCTGTATCCCATCTTTTGAGTTTTTAAATGTTTTCTGGGATGTTTTGTGTTCAGACATTTTTTTTTAATTTTCTTTTTCCAGTGATTTCATTTTGCTTCTATTAAACAAACAAAAATAAAACAGTGGCTTTGAATTTGGACACTCTAGAACCGCTCAGGACTTTTTCAGATTATACAGAGGATGATGATGAGTCCTAGCAGAGGCGTGAATCGGTGCAGCTCTAGTCTGGATGGGTCTCGCTCTGCATTGAACTTCATCAAATAAACTTCTTTTTACCCATCAACAAGAACCAAAATGTTACACAACGTAAACACCAGTAACAGAAATATCCTGTCAGTGTTATGTAAGCATGAATCACATTCCCATGTACTGTAAGTTTCGCACCACATTTGGTATCTGATAACCTCATGTTTCTGCCATTTGCTCCTCTGCCCTTCAGCCTCATCGGACACATGCTGCAGAGGGACCCAAAGAAGCGAGCGACCTTGGAGCAGATCGAGAACCACGAGTGGTTGCAAGGGGTGGACCCTTCCCCGGCCACCAAGCTGTCCACGCCTCTGGTGTCCCATCGCAGCCTGTCTGAGGAAGAGCACGGCTCCATCATCCAACGCATGGTGCTGGGGGGCATAGCAGACAGAGACGCCATCACTGAGTATGTTCCTTCCTCCAAGCACTTGATCTTCAGGTGCATCGCTTTCTGAAGCACTTCCTTCATCGCTCGGTCCTGTTTGCACCGTTTCAGGGCTCTGGAGTCCAACCAGTACAACCACATCACAGCCACATACTTCTTGCTGGCAGAGAGGAGGCTGAGGGAGAGGCAGGAGAAGGAGCAGCACAGCCAGACCCGATCACCCAGCCCGAGCAAGGCCCAGTTTAGGTATGCTCCAAAGCTGTCTCTGCAGTTCTCTGCCCTCAAATGTCTGACAGAAGATCAGCACAAAACTCCAAACACCTTCAGTCTGCAGTTCAGTTGATCCTTAAAGTCCAGTAGTCCTGAAGAACAGAATCCTGAAAGAGCAAGGTTAACATTCTTAAACCTCAAAATGTTAAAACAGTTCACAGACAGGATTTACAAATCCACAGAAGTCAATAAAAGATTTAGCGATTAAATACTTCTGGGACCTTCAAATACATCTAGATATCTTTGGAACCATAACGACTGGAGAACCTTCACAGTGTTAGAAGTACTGAAAACCAGAGAGCCTTCGGTGGGAAACATCTGCTCACAAAACGTTTCTCTACTAATTAATCCTTAAAAAAGCACCTGATCTTTAAGAGAAGGAGTTGTTCTTTAAAGCAAGTAAACAAAATAACTAACCAGATTACCAGAACTACAAAACTAGACCAGGACCCTTTTGGGGTTAGAGGAAGACCAGTTGCCTCCAAAAAGGTCCTGGATGATTCTGATCAAAGATCCTTTAAACATTTAACGACACTTCAGGGGTTGTGGTCATCAATTGTTACAAAAAGATTACGTGGTCTGGCTGGTTTTAGTATAAAAATGCTATATACAGTTCAGTTCAGAGTATTGTTTATGTGGAAATGATGAGGACCTGCAATGGAAAGTAACCCAAAAGAGTATTTTGG
The DNA here is from genome assembly GCA_037389245.1 of Oryzias sinensis. Classification (NCBI taxonomy): domain Eukaryota; kingdom Metazoa; phylum Chordata; class Actinopteri; order Beloniformes; family Adrianichthyidae; genus Oryzias; species Oryzias sinensis. The sequence goes on along the minus strand of CM074488.1, from coordinate 43,633,674 downwards.
TCACAGAAGAGTATTTGAATCAACCACTTTGGTGTTTTTTTCTGATGATAAAGTTGTTGTTTAAGTTCAAAGAGCAGGACTTATGATGAATTTTTGGAGTTTCAAAGGGGAATTATTTTTGTTAATTAACAGTTCAGAAGCCTAAACAACACTCCCTTGACTCTATATATCCTGACTCAACTCTATTCAAAGCAGGAGTTAACGTCTAACTTGTCCTAGTCTAATAAAACTCCATATATGATTCTTTATATAGTCTTATAAAACCTCTTTTTAGTTGTGTGTGCTTTAATTAGATTATAACCACATTTTCTGTCATGTTACCTTGACTATAAATGAAAGTAAACTATAATTCAGTAGTAACATTCAGCGTTCTATTAAATGGAACTGTTTAGGATTCTAAAATAAACTGATTTTTGTGATGTTGTAAACTTACATTAAGAGTTATTCTCACTGCTTTTTGGTTCAATGATTGATTATTATTTCTGAACGGCTTTTCTCTGTCAGATTAAATGTTGTTCCTCTGTTCTGGTGCTGAACATTGTTTTCAATCTTTTCCAGACAATCTTGGCCCACCAGAGTGGATGTACACCAGGATGTTAGTGATGGGTTGGGGGGTCCTGCCATATCACACCCTGGGGGGCCCCAGTCTCCTGCCCGCAGTGCTGAGAGCCTTCACAAAGGTCCCAGACCCAAAACAGCTCTACCGGACCTCCTCCAGCGGCAGGAGAGCCATCCTCCAGCTTCAGGCCAACCTCCTCCTGCTCGACAGAACCAGGACCGGGGCTTCAAACCTGTGGCAAAGCCCCACTCCAACCCCCTTCGGCTGGGCTCTCTGGGTTCTGTGGGCCCTGTTAAACCACGAAGTCCCAGTCTTTTTAGTGTTGAAGAGGATGAGGAGGAAGAAGGGCAAGACAAATGTTTACCCCCCTGTACATTGCCTTCCCAAGTGGTGCTTCGCTGCAAATCCTCCTCCGGGTCTTCTTCCAGCAATCGCATGACATCTCGTATGAGCGCTCCTGTTCTTAACCAGATCCACGAGGAGGTTAAAGAGGAAGAGGAGGTGGAGGAGGAGAGTAGGGAGTTGCATGGACTTGCCCCCCCGAAGCCCAGCCTCAGTCTCAATCTAAACTGTCAGATTCCGTCACCTCTGACCCTGACTTCATCACCTGAAACTGTTGGCGGCACAGCTCCGGTCACTGCTTTCTCGCCCAGCTCGGAGACCAGCGATGATGAGACAGAAGGTCGCTTAAAACTAGACTCATTAAGCGTGGAGGTACATGACGGGGAGGGAAAACAACAAGCTAAGGGAGAGAGGGGGGCAGGACAGGGGAGCCCCTCCAAATGTGCCAGTCCAGGGTCAGGGTCGAGCCAGGGCAGGAGCACCGCCAAAGCCGCCAGTGGGCTGGTGGAGAGTCTGAAGCTCATGAGCTTGTGCTTGAGCTCTCAATTCCAAAACCTTACAGGCGGCAGCGGGGGCGGTGGTGGTGGCGGAGGAGGAGGAGGGAGTGGTGGTGGCAGCACCGGGGTTGTGGGGGACCCCCAAGACCGTCCCATGTGGAGGATGTGCATGGGGGGCTCCACTGGCAGCTTGGATAAGGTCTCCCTGCTGGGGGGTCCTTCGCCCCGTGGTAACCTTACCCACCAGCCTCTTCTCGGAGATACACTGGCGGACCCTCTGCTGGAGGGCCCCTGCTCGGGGAGCCTGCGGCTTAGAGAGCTGGACCTGGCCAGAGAGAACCACAGGAACGTGAAGAACCGCGGCCTGCAGATACCTCCCAACGACAAAAGCCTCTCTGTAAACATTCACCGAAGCCCCAAGGAGGGCTTGCTTTGCACCCCCGCCCCACACAGCTGCTGCCAGGTCATCTAGAGGTCCACCTTTCACACTCCCGCTCACCTTTCTTCACCATCTCACAAATGTTGGATTTTTCTTTGAGAACGTCAAACCCCGAACTCCCAAAATGCACATCAAAGAAACGTTTTCCGAAGTCCTTTCAGCAGGAATGAGCTTGTTTCTCATGCAGGTGGCATTTAAAGAAAAGGACACTAAAATGGTAACTGATGCCACAGGTGCTCACAACCCCACATTTGCACAACATGAGGTGTAGAAAAACAACCTCCACCCAATCTGAGGAAAGGAGGATCTGAAGAATTTTGTTACATATCTTTCTTGTGTTTGTTTTTATTGTATTTCTTTCTTAATTTATCTTTGAGACAATCATTATTTTTTTATTCTGTTTGTAAATTTTAGGATGAGACTATTTTTAATTCAATGTGGCCGAAAACAGGAGGTGGGACACAACTTTTTTTTTTGTAGTCTGTTTTGTTTTCTACTTCAAAGACAATGCACTCACGCGTCTGCATATGTACATATGTGAATACGTTAGCGTTAGCTAATCTCTTGTAAACCAGTAAAGTTGTGTTGCAGTAGTTACTTGAATGCTAGATCCTTCTTCACTGTTATTCTTCATCTCCACTGGATTTGGTAAAACAAACCTGAAGAATCTTCACACACGTGCACCGAAACGGTTAAACATGCAACGGCAGCTCTTTTAATTCAACTGGACCCCTCTACTGAATAAACGTTAAAAAAATAATAAAACCATGAGCTGTATTCATCCTGTAGTTTTCCAGGATCACAGTAGCCACTGTTGTAGCGTATTCCAAGACGACAACCGAGGTGGTTTTAAACAGAACGAGACACCACCCCTTCATGTGTTGGCCTGTGCATCTGGATGTGCCACCCGCCCCTACTGGAACATTTAACAGTGCATGTGTTTTTCCTGTAGCAACTTTATTCTTGACCCACCAAGGTGGAACTGCCCCTCTTTCTTCCCATTGTATCTACCTGAGTAACAGATGAAGTCGGTCACTTTACTGTAATCTCACAGCAATACCAGCGACTGCAAAATGTACAACAATGGATGTGCCATAAAATCTGTCTTGAGCATATTGTACTGTATGTATATGATAAAGATCTATTACAATAAAACCATGTGAAGGAAGTTGGAGCTGCTTGTTCTTAAATTGGCAGGAATTCTTTTGTGTTTTTTAGCGGCCTGAGTTCCAGAGTTCCTCTTTTTTTTTTTTTTTGGTTTGGTTTGGTTTACTTTCTGTGACTGTAAACGGTGGTGACCTCTGCTCCTTTAGCTCTGGTTTGTGTTTCATTTTCAGCTTGATGGTTAAAATGCTGCAAGTTCAGCTCCATTGTCACATCTGAACGACCTTTGACCTTGTGCACCAAATTATCTCCAAAGAATCTAGAAAAACCCTGGTCTTATGATCTCTGATGTTTTTCATATACATTGACTGTATATGAAAACTGGATGGAGTAACTTCTCCCCCCTCACGTTCCAAACAGGAAGTATCTGCTGGTTCTAAGAAGCCAAAATCCTTCTATAGCGAAATAAACAGCTGTTACTCAGTCATTCTATTGGACAGAATAAACATTCTTAGTCTCATACTGTTTTTAACATGTTCTTGATGTCCTCGTTTTTTTTTTCTTTGTTGCAAGTTAAACTGACCAATCAGATGCCTCAATAAAAGCAGGTGGTTCCATTTGGTACCATTGAACACAATCAGTATCAATTAACAGCTGCAGATCTGGCTGTCTCAGGGTAACCTCTGGAGTCCCCCAGGGGTTAATATTAGGCCCCCTTCTCATTATTCTTTTCATTAATGATTTGTCCACTGTTTGTCCTGAAACATGCTTGATGTATGCAGAAAACATGTTTTTTGTTCATGGTTGTACAAAAGACACTGTTGCAGCCAAACTCTCTGAAACGATGTCCCTTGACACAATTTGGTTGCAGCAGTGGTGTCTACTGTTAAACATCTCTAAAACTGTGGGCACAAACTTCACTAAGATAAATAAAATCTCACCTGATCCTGACATACATGTTAATAGAGAAACGATATAAATGTCAGCCAATATGAATATCTCAGTTTGTTTATGAATTAAAAGCTTACTTTTAAAGCTCGTATTGAAAAATTAAGTTCAATCTTGCAAATTTTCATGCTATTTGAAATGAAATCTCACCTGAAGCTGCAAAAATGTACTTGCATTCTGTTATTTTATGTTAGTATCTGTTATTTTCAGTCACTTCAGCTGTTGTATAACCATTGGTCTCAGACTGCTCAGAGGCTGCTCAGAGTGCATAAAACCACGGGAAGTCTTGTACAAACAAGCAACACTACCATCACCCTGTGAGTTAAAAAATATATGGCATTTCAAACTGGGACAGTCGTCACACTTGCCAACATAAAACTGATGTACAAAGTACTCCATAAATTGGCTCCTTATCCTCTTACAGAGTTTTCCGGTCAAAGAAACAGTGTTAAGCATGTTATTCATGGCTCTGTCTGTTAAAATCCAGACTTCTCATCCGAAAGTACTGAATAGCAAATAATTTGAATGCTTTTGTCTCAACGTCCTTCAAAGCACTGATCATTTTTACATGAAGACGAACTCCTAAACTGCATTGTTTGATTAATTTGACTAATTATTTTACAAAACTAGTAACAGTGTTTTAATCCTCTGTCTAGTCTTGTTAATGTTTTTTTTCTTATCAAATTCATTTAAGTGCTTTGTGGAAAATCAGGCATAATTTGTTTGATGACTAACACCCAAAGGACGCGAAAACCCTTTCCTCCTTGTTCTAAAAGCATCCCTGTTGTTTGCTCTTTCCTGAAGGATCGGGATGTTTGTCCCTCTCTTAGTGCAGAGTTGTAATCTCTCCAACATCTGGCCTTCTGCTCCACATCAGCCATCTGGAGGGAAATCAGATCAGAGCAGATGAGCTCTCAGCCCCGCCCCCCGTGAACCAGCATGACCCACAGGCACACAAACTTCCACTCACAGACAACTACTGTTGCTGCTGCACGAGAGCCCCAGACGCATGAATGCGAGCATGACGGATCTGCCGTGTGAAAGGATTACTGCATCACAGAAAGGAGGTCATGAGTGTTGGGTGGTACATGCTGGATTCACATCCACAGCAACTGTCTGGACGGCCATCACTGTTCCATTTCCATCAAGTCCCACTCCAATCATCTGTTGATCTATTGTCTTTTAATTATGATTATGCGGTGTTAACACAAAATCCAAAATCTGTGTTGTTTTCCAGCAGTTCATTAGAAATTCACCTCTGAGTTGTGGGCGGTACTGTTGGTGCAAAAGTAAGCCTGCGTTGATATTCCATCATCCCTTTAATCCCACACTTTTCCTCTCAAAACCCCAACCTGACATTACCGGTGTAACAAAATTGCTGAAAAATATCGGAGCTACTCAGCTGTACAGTTTTTAGCCAGATACCAGCTCAGACGAGAGAAAAAACAAAGACGCATGTGAATGTAGTCGTCTACAAGTGGATACATCAGAATGGAGCGGAGCAGGAATACTTTGGTCCACCCCATTTCAGTTGCTGCGTCACAGCTGAGAGCTTTTTCAATTGGCGCGTTTTTACCTACCGATACTCCTTATCCATCTAGATTTGAATAAAGAAATACTCAGAAACACAGTTTTAATCTTAAATTCTTTTATATATGTCCACAGAAACCTTCTGGCACCTTAACCAGGACTTCAGACACCTTTAGTAGGACTTCAGAAACCTTCAGCTGGACTTCAGAAACCTTTAGAAGGACTTCAGAAACATTAGCAGGACTTTAAAAACCTTTAGCAGGACTTCAGAAACCTTAGCAGGACTTTAAAAACCTTTAGCAGGACTTCAGAAACCTTAGTAGGACTTCAGAGACCTTTAGTAGGACTTTGGAAACCTTAGTAGGACTTCAGAGACCTTTAGTAGGACTTCAGAAACCTTCAGCTGGACTTCAGAGGCCTTTAGTGGGACTTCAGAGACCTTTAGCAGGACTTCAGAAACCTTCAGCAGGACTTCAGAAACCTTCAGCAGGACTATAGAAACCTTCAGTAGGACTTCAGAAACCTTCAGCAGGACTTCAGAAACCTTCAGCAGGACTATAGAAACCTTCAGTAGGACTTCAGAAACCTTTAGCAGGTCTTCAGAAACCTAGCAGGACATTAAAAAACACCAGAACATCTCTCAAAGACAAAAGACAGGTTAGGGAGATCTCCAATGCCAACTGCAATGTCAGTCAAGTCTGTCGACTGAAATGAAACAAGTTTAGGTTCCTTAAATCTGGAGTCTGAAAGCTGAGGGCTCCACCCTTTATGCTGGTTTCAGAAGTTTGTGGGAGACTAAAAATCCTGCAGAATAAGAAGGAAATGCTTTTTTTGGTGAACATGGATCCACCTTTGAGATGGAGCTTCAAAAATCTTTATATATTTGTAAAAGGATAGATTTGGCTGACAAATGTTTGAAATCTGCTTTTCACAGACATTCAATTAGAAAAGAACAAAGAAGTAAAACATAATCTGAATTCTGGCAGCAGCCTTTTGGATGGTCTAATAGATTCAGTAAAGGAAAGCAGGCTGTGGAGAAACACTTGCCTGTGGACGTAGAATGATCTTAGAAAGAGGTCAATATCAGTTTTACAGTTTGATAACTGTTTATGGGACGTTCTTTGAACACGTTCATGTTTGGAGGCTCATTGTTGTGTGAGCTCATTTCCATTTCAGATAGAGGATTAGCATGTCTTGATTTATTACAGACGTGCATAAGGCACCATAAATGTGGAGGTCCTCCTTCAAAGGTGCCAATGAGGCAGGAATTGGGTGACACAGATAGTCATCACCTTTTTGTTTCAGTTTACGTAGGCTCTGGTTAATCTTCAACCAAACCAAAGATAAAACTTCTGCCCACTAACCACACTCAAGGAAACTCAGCCAAAACATTCACTCTTGAAATAGTTTTCTTCTCAAGATCAGAGATAAACGTGTAATGATGAAAGTTGAACACTTTTTTTCAAGCTATCAGACAAACATTTTTTACATCCTGAATATCCAACCAGCATCCTCTTGAGTTGCTTTCATCCCAGAACCAAAAGATGCAATGATCTGATGAAACAAGTCTGTGACAGAGCTGAACATCTTCAAAAGGCTTTTGGAGACTAGGCTCAGGATTCAGGAGCTGCTGTTGCTCTTTGGTGTCTGGTAGCAGCAGATCATCTTCAAGACAATTGAATCAGAGATCCTTCAGGTCCAGAGAAAGACGATAAAACACCAAAGTTTGGGGGAAAACATCAGCTCTGTTGTCTTTGACATTCCCCTGCAGCGTGACCATGTTTCGACGAGAACATTACATCTGTGGGCAAATATCGATGGCATTTGGAGCATCAGTTGGGAGTTTATGCTTTCTGGAGGTCAAACATCAACATGAGCATCATCAACATCAACTTCAAACTGGCTCCTAAATCATTTGAATTATTTTTCTTAGTTAATCACCACCTGGATAGTATTTATACAACACAGTGTATTTACTGAGAACTAAAAACACACCAAACCAAAGACAGGAACTCCTTTCACCAAACCTATTTGCTGGGAAGTCCTCTCCTGCCAATCAGCAGCCATTCAGCTTCCGGACCCAAGTTCATTTAAAAGGAAAAAGGATTTAAGTTCATCAAGTAACCACTGTGGGATTTGGTACACTGTAAAATCTAAAATGACCCAACTGAAATAAACTTCAGCACGGCTTTGAAAACATTAGAAATTGTTATATTCAGGAGCTTTATCCCTTTAAAAGCCTTAGCTCAAGTGTTGACATTCCTTTAACTAACTCTTTAACCATTGATGCAATTACCGTAATTTTAGCTGATTCTGAGGCAGAGAAAAGCAACCTTGCGCTGATATACAACACTTTACAGAAGAGTTTATGAACCAACCTATTCTTTTGCAGACTATACAGACTTTGAACAGAAACAGAAATTCAAGTGAAACCAAAACCCCTAAATGTCAAAATAATCTGTGACAGTTTTTTTTATGTTGGAATCAAACCTTTATATCTCATTTGTGACCAAACCACTGACTGTATCTGAGAACTGGAGTGAGTGAGTCTGACGTCATCCATAGAAAATGGTTTACTTCCGGCTCCAACCAAATAAGGTCAATTCAGTCGCCATTTTTTCACAACACGGATGCCGGGACGTTGAAGCCAGACGACGTCAATGAACAGTGACTGAGCTGGTTTGAGTCATCGTTTCCACTCTCATTACTCAGGAGTGAGCTTGTTGGAAGGCCACACCCCTTCCACTAGAAAGTTAGGCATGAATAACTTGCACCACTGAAAAGATATGAAAAACATTATGAATATCAAGAAGGTACTAATAAAAAGGTATCAGAGAAAGAATGGTTATTCTGACCAATACAATGACTGAGTAACAGCTGTTTGTTTCTCTATAGACGTCTAGGGGATTTTGGCTTCTTGGAGGCAGCAGGTACTTCCTGTTTGGAACTCCAGGGGGGAGGGGTCACTGAGTCCAGTTCCCCTATGCAGTCAATGATCAAGATTTTAGCCTCAAACCAAACTGGAGCCCAGATTACAGCTGAACTACAACTGTCCCAAGACTGGTGGTTTGCCAGAAAAGGTCTCAGTGAGATAATAAACACAAACAAGTCCACAGATGTTGTTTGAGCATCCGATGAGGCTTTTCCCTATCAAACACTGAAAAGCTGCAGAGTTCCGTGTACACTGGCTTCAACTGCTGCTTGGTTTATTTGTATTTTTGTACAGAAAATCTCTGTGTTTGTTTATGTCAGACAATGAGAAATCAAGGTCTGCCAGAGAGGACGAGTGAGGCAGACAGGCAGGCAGGAAAGGCAGGCCAGAGAGATGCCTGCTGGTTGAAGTCCATTTAGATGCTACAGTGGCAGAGAAAATGAACACAGGAGAGATCAACGACACAAGAACAGCATCTGGAGAGGAGAGCAGATAAATAAAGCCTCCAAACTAGGAGCACAAAAGGAAAAAAAGAAAAGGAATCAAAAAACAGATGAGAAAAATGCTCAATACTCTCTACTGTGCTGCAGGCAGAGCTCAGCTGGACATATACCGAAATCCAAAACAGTCGGCAGCTTCTAGGTCCACTTACTAACTGCACACTCAATCGTGCCTAAAATAAACATCTTAAGACAGAAAAATAAATCAAAATAAAGGGAGATCATCTCTGCTTTTTGCTTATTGGCTACTCATATCCTCACTCAACATTTGGTGGTCCGTTGAGTTTGGCCTCAATTAGATCAGAATTTTTCTCCTTACCCCTCCGATTGGAGGGGCATTTGGAGGGGTAGGCTGTCCAAGGGTGTTCCGCATCGATCGGAGGAACATCAAAAGCAGAGACTTCTGGGAAATTTCTAGGGCACTCGATTTTAGAATTGTAGATTTAGACAGCACTACAAAGTGACGACCGCACTACATAGTGCACTATGTAGTGAGTAGGGAAGGAATTTGGACAAAGCCATTAGTATTTTTACAGTAACCCTCCGTTTAGAGGGCTAATTGTAAGGATAGGGAGAAGCCATTGGGGTAGCCTGTGTCGTATTTTGGACATAGTTTCTGCAGAGCGGCAGGAGTTCATTAGAAATTCACCTCAGAGTTGATGTTTGTGTGTGTGTGTGTGGGGGGGGGGGGGGGGGCACACAAATAAGCCTGTCTCCATTTCCTGTCATCTATCTGTTTACATGCTCTCCCACTAGCTTATAGCCACTCACACCCCAACAAAATTAATACAGTCGTACAGTTTGAAGCCAGATACCAGTTCAGACGAGAAAAACAAAGATGTACATGGATCTATTTGTCTGGATGTGGATGATCAGAATTAGGGGAGTATGATTAATCGATGAATCAAATCGACCTATACCATTTCTAAATCATTTCAAAATTTGATCAATTAAAGATCAAATCAATATTGGATAATACAGTTAGGATTGAGACATGGTAGGTTTATTTTACTGTAATGTAATAACGACCGAGTGCAACACAGTGAACAACACACACGTGAGGTCAGCCAAAACTGATCAGCCATCATAACACACTAATGTGTGGAAACACTTTGAATTTAGCAAAAAACATGTGACTAGTGTGCTAGAATGTTGTAATAATGTTCCCTTAGGATTATTTGGATGTGGAAATCAACAGTGGACTGAACTTTAGGAAACTAAAATGTGAATGGATTTGACTTTCTTTCTTGTTTACTTGTTTGTTTGTACACATATTAATTTAAATTTGATTATCTTGAAGAAATATAAGGAATCTGGAAAATGTCACCTGTACTGCTCAGTATCCAGGTATACATCTCTGAGTCACACTGGTTGAAGTTTTGGATAAAAATGTTCTGGATCGATCTTAGGTTAGTGAATGGGATCGAATCAGATTGAATCATTCTTAATATTACGGTAATTTTCACTTGCCTAATCAGAATGGAATGGCGCGCAGGGAGCTTACGGCCCACCTACACAATCTTTTTCAAATGAGATTTTTTATCCTCTCCTGATTCTCAGTGATTTGAATAAAGAAATATTCAGAAATTCAATTTTAAGGTTCTTTTTCTATATACGTGTCTTCCATCGTAAGAAAAATACTACAGGAAGATGTGGCACTAGCCTTAGGGTAAGTTTCATATGCGGGGATCTTTAATGATCAATCAATTTCTTTCATCAGGACGTAAAACCTCGACCAATGAATGCTTGGCATTGAGCATCAGGAGGTGTGGCTGAAGGCTAGATGACGATGAGGAGCTTGAGGTCAAATTTAGCTCCAAGGGGTTATTAGTACAAAAAAACTGAGAGAAATCACGAGATTTTATGATTCACAAACACTTTGTGCGTCAGATGTGCTCTTTCATATAACAGTCTCTTCTTTCTTCAGGTCCTTTTCATTCCTCAAGTGAGGTAAAGTGAAGTCATCATCACAGCATCTTTTCCTGTGCTGAGTCTGTGCAGAATAAAGCGAGCAGCTGGGCAGGCTCCAGCACTGTTTGGCTGCTTTTCCTGGTGCTTTCAGTCAGAAAGTAAGTGTCTGCTGCAATCGCTGCACTCTGCCGCTTTCAGCGTAATTTGAGAGCTGTGAGGTGCTGTGAAGTGCTCTCGCTGCATAATCACCAAGAACATTTTGGAGCTCCTGTAATAAAAAGGACTGAATTCCTCACATCTGTGGTCTGATGACAAATGAACCTTCCAGAAAGGTAGACGGGAAGGAAGATCTTCCTGTCATTTGACCGCAATTGGAAGCTTTTATGAAGATGTCAGATTGTTTGTTGCTTTGTGTGCAAAAATGCATCTCTAAGCTTGAAAGGCCATCAGTCACTCTTGTACAAACGGAAACAGTTCAGGTAAATCAAATGGGCTGAATTTCCCATGGTTTCGCCTCTGGAAGAAGCTGGTTTCTGGTGAACACAAAGCTCACTTACACAGAAGACAAGTGTGGTTTGGTGGGTTGAATTTCATAATGAAAAGTATCTTCCAACCTGTGCAGGAATGTGCGAGCAGGAAGGAGATTACAGAGACCAGACGAGATGCAGTATAACAGACTTTCAGCTATTTCCAGCCTGCAGGCTTTCTAGTGCACCCAGACCCAGCGGGTAAGCTCCTGTCAATTCTCTCACTTGTTTTCTGTTCCATGTTTAAATGATCTCCGGGCCATGTGACTGCGTGGGCGATGGATGGAAATGTGATGAATGAGCCAGCAGCCTGAAAAAGAGAGGCTTGCTCTGTTTCAACACAGAGGAGGTCCTGCTGGATGTTCAGCCCGCCAACATCTTCAAGAAAACAACCAATAATTACCCCCATTTAATCGCAGCATCACTTCCTGCAGCCTGGCAATCCAAAAGAGTCGGTCTCCGTGGCTACGCTGTTGCCAGGAAACCGTTGGGGTGGGTTGAGATGATGTTTCAGTAATGACTAAGATGGGCAGAAGGAACAGCTCCACTGGTAAAGACATGCAGAGGACAAAAATAACTCACTTCCTGCTTACATTACATCAGTTAGTTTACCACGGTGGCTCCTTCAGAGTAGGTTAGCGCTGTCAGCATCCTGCTGTCACATGCAGCACTTGTTCAGACGCGCTGAAGTCCAGGTTCCAGCCGATGTCTTGAATGCAGTGAAGAAGTTCCAACTCCCTCCTGCAGATCAAACTTTTTATTTATTATCTGCCACAGACAAAAATTCTGTCATTAACACTAGACACAGTGGATAAAGAGATATATAACTCTGTACTTAATTCCCACGTCTTTATTTAACAGCAAGGACGTCGAGAATAAACGGAACAGCTTATAGACGTTTTTCCAAACCTCTGTTGTGGTCCTGCAACAGCATTTGAATATTCATCCAGAAAAATCTGATTCAATTGTTTCCTTACTAATTGGATTATTTTCATCAACAAGTACGGCCTGTTTCCACATTTGATCTGTGCATCTTCATGCATTTTTGTTGTGTCCTCCTGCAGCTCTGCAACAGCTTGTTGTTCTGCTGCATCCTGTTTGCTCCTCAAACACAAAAAGACAAATGTGAAATATCGTGCAATATGCCCAAATCAGGGCTGCACAGTGGTGTAGTTGTTAGTACTCTTGCCTCATATCAGGAAGGCCCTGGTTTGAATCCCAGCTGGGACCATTGTGTGTCGAGTTTGCATGTTCTCCCGGTGCTTATGTGGGTTTTCTCCGGCTTCCTCCCTCAAACCAAAAACAGGCTTCATAGGTTAATTGGTTTCTCCAGATTGCCCCTAGGTCTGAGTGTGTGGTCCTGCAACAAAGTGCTGACCTGTTCAGGTGTACCCCACCCTTGCCCAACAGTTGCTGGTTTGACTTGAGTAACCAACCAAATGACACCGAAAGGCATTCTGTGAGTTCTGAGGATGGATGGATAGATGCCCAAATCATGGCCCCTCCGCCACCAAACCTGGAAGTGAGATTCAGAGTTTTTGTGTTTGGTTTTCTGTTCTGGTTTCTCTGAAATTCATTCAAGCCTGAAAAGTTTTAGACGAAGCTCTGAGTTTCTATTCACTGCTAGACATAGTAGAAAATAGTATATTTAATGTTTTAGCTTTGAAAAATAATAGTTCTGAGTAGCCTTTTTTAGACGGCTGATACACAGCAGCAGATTTCTCTTTCTCCAAACATCTAAAACAGGGATCTGCAACCCGAGGCTCCTTGAGCCACTTGTGGCTCTTTGACCGCTCCATTGTGACTCTCCGCTTAAAGAAAAATCAAAAGTTTTCAAGTTAAAAAACGTAACACATTTTTCAGATTATGCCTTGCATCAAGCAAACAGAATAGATAAGTCAGATTTTATTCATCTCATTCACAAACAGAGATGAATAAAATCTGACTTATCTATTCTGTTTGCTTGATGCAAGGCATAGTCTGAAAAATGTGTTACTTTTTTTTTTTTTTAACTTAAAAACATTTGATTTTTCTTTAAGCAGAGAGTCACAATGGAGCGGTCAAAGAGCCACAAGTGGCTCCAGGAGCCTCAGGTTGCAGATCCCTGTTTTAGATGTTTGGAGAAAGAGAGATCTGCTGCTGTGTATCAGCCGTCTAAAAAAAAAAAAAAAAAAATCATTCACATAATTCACAAACAGGGCTGCAAGGTGGCGCAGTGGTTAGCACTCTTGCCTCACAGCAAGAAGGCCCCTGGTTCAAGTCCCGGATGGGGGACATGAAAAACACTACATCAATAGGGGACATTTCTGTGTGGAGTTTGCATGTTCTCCTCATGTATGCATGGGTTTTCTCCGGGGTCTCCGGCTTCTTCCCACCGTCCAAAAACATGCTTCATAGGTTGATTGGCAACTCTAAATTGTCCGTGAGAGTGAATGGATGTGTGATTGTGGACATTCTACCCTGCGACAGACTGGCGAACTGTCCAGGGTGTCCCCTGCCTTCGCCCACAAGTGGCCAGGATAGGCTCCGGCAGCCCTGTGACCCCGAAAGGGACAAAACGGTTAAGAAGATGAATGAATGAATCATTCACAAACAGTTGAAGCACAGTACATGCCACTCCTTTAGGCTCCATGTTTGCCGTAATGCATCTATCAAGCCGTGCAGCTTCTCAGTTTACCAAAGTCAAACATTTTAACAGATTTTAAAACGCCATGTACCATCAATTTGAGGTTAGTATGGGTGGACTGTCTATTATTGAACAATATTCAAGGAATTTTATGTGCAACATACGGTCCAGAAATTAAGGTAAGGGTCACTTTATGAGGTTCGATTACATTTTTGTTTCTTAGTTTTGTCAGGAACTCGTGGTGGAGGACCCAAAATACAGGAGACCAGGATTGGTGACAGGAACTAAAACATTTAATTAGCAAACTGAAACATGACAAAACTATGAGGGGAACCAAAACTTTGACAAAACAGAGCAGATGACCGGACAAGGAAGAACAGAAACCAAGACACTTAAATAGGCTGAGGGCAATTAACTGAACTGAAGACAGCTGTGGATCATGAACCTGAAGGTGGGGTGACTGACAAAGAAAACCAAAAACATGACCAAGAACAAAACCACAGAATCCTTACAAGTTTGATGAATTTCTGGCTGAGATTCATCAACATCGATCAAATAAACTGTGTTCAGTGTTTTTTAAATCACTGCGGATGTTACACTACTGACTATTACTATTTTATCATCTTAAAAATGTTGCCAAAGTCCCTCCATTTCTCTCTCTTGCGGATCAGATTATAGTAATGCTCTCCTCTCTGGTCTAGGATAGTGAACCTTCAACTGCTGCAACATTCTGCCACATACAGTACAGACCAAAAGTTTGGACACACCTTCTCAATCAAAGAGTTTTCTTTATTTTCAAAACTATGAAAATTGTAGATTCACACTGAAGGCATCAAAACTAAGAATTAACACATGTGGAATTATATACATAACAACAAAGTGTGAAACAACTGAAAATATGTCATATTCTAGGTTCTTCATAGTAGCCACCATTTGATATGATTACTGCTTTGCTCACTCTTGGCATTCTCTTGATGAGCTTCCAGAGGTAGTCACATGAAATGGTCTTCCAACAGTCTTGAAGGAGTTCCCAGAGATGCTTAGCACTTGTTGGCCCTTTTGCCTTCACTCTGCGGTCCAGCTCACCCCAAACCATCTGGATTGGGTTCAGGTCCGGTGACTCTGGAGGCCAGGTCATCTGGCACAGCCCCCTATCACTCTCCTTCCAGGTCCAATTGCCCTTACACTACCTGGAGGTGTGTTTGGGGTCATTGTCCTGTTGAAGAATAAATGATGGTCCAACTAAACTCATGTTAAATAGCATGCCAATGCAAGATGCTGTGGTAGCCATGCTGGTTCAGTATGCCTTCAATTTGGAATAAATCCCCAACAATGTCACCAACAAAGCACCCACACCATCACACCTCCTCCTCCATGCTTCACGGTGGGAACCAGGCATGTAGAGTCCATCCGTTCACCTTTTCTGCGTCGCACAAGACATGGTGTTTGGAACCAAAATCTCAAATTTGGACTCATCAGACTAAAGCACAGATTTCCACTGGTCTAATGTGCATTCCTTGTGTTCTTTAGCCCAAACAAGTCTCTTCTGCTTGTTGCCTTTCCTTAGCAGTGGTTTCCTAGCAGAAATTCTACCATGAAGGCCTGATTCCCACAGTCTCCTTTTAACAATTGTTGATGTGTCTGCTGCTAGAACTCTGTGTGCCATTGACCTGCTCTCTAATCTGAGCTGCTGTTAACCTGCCATTTCTGAGGCTGGTGACTCGGATGGACTAATCCGCAGCAACAGAGGTGACTCTTGGTCTTCCTTTTCTGGGGCGGTCCACATGTGAGCCAGTTTCTTTGTAGCTCTTGATGGTTTTTGTGACTGCACTTGGGGACACTTTCAAAGTTTTCCCAATTTTTCGGTTCATCCCGCAGCGCCAGTTCTGCTTACCAAAAGTGGTCAGTCCATAATTTTTCGGACTGACCTTCATTTCTTAAAGTATTGATGGCCGCTCGTTTTTCTGTACTAAGCTGCTTTTTTGTTTTTGCCATAATACAAATTCTAACAGTATTCAGTGGGACTATCAGCTGTGTATCCACCTGACTTCTGCACAACACAACTGAGGGTCCCAACCCCATTTATAAGGCAAGAAATCACACTTTTTAAACCTGACAGGGCACACCTGTGAAGTGAACAACATTTCAGGTCAAATCAAAAGGTGGCTACTATGAAGAACCTAGAATATGACATATTTTCAGTTGTTTCACACTTTTTTGTTATGTATAAAATTCCACATGTGTTGATTCATAGTGTTGATGTCATGAAATAAAGAAAACTCTTTGAATGAGAAGGTGTGTCCAAACTTTTGGTCTGTACTGTGCTGACGAGGACCAGGGGGTGGGAACACATTACACTGATTTTAAAATCGCTGCATTGGGTCCCTGTAAAATTCAGGATTGATTTTAAATTTCTTTTATTGGTTTATAAATGTTTTCATGGCCTTGGGTCTTCATATTTATCTGATATGATTTTAAAGTATGAGCGCTCTGGTACCGGCCTTTTAGTTATTCCAAAAGTTAGAACTAAAACATACGGTGAGGCCTCATTCGGTTACTACGGACCTCACCTGTGGAACAGCCTCCCAGCATGCCGCAGGGCTGCAGAGATTGTTCAGGGTTTGTAAAGGAAGGCTCAAGACCTATCATTTTAATCCAGCTTTTAGTTGAAATTTAGGAACTTATTTGGTATTTTAAGTACTTCATTTCCTTCTTTTACTAATTTGATGTTTTTAATTCACATTTACCATTTTATATCTGTCTATTAAGGTTAATTTATGTACTTATTTGGTTATTTATCTATTTTCCATGTTATTTTATTCCTTTTCCATTTTAGTTGTAACTTCAGTGCTTTCCTCTGAGGGATCCTCCACATCAGTGACTGACTCTTCTCAGTGGACGGGGTCGCTGGGGGGGGGGGCTTGCTCTTAAACTCAGATCTGGGGGTCCTGTGGTAGTGTACTCCGTGAACTTGAGTTTGGGGGTCACTGATGCGGACATGTCCCCAAAATATCATTTCCCCACTTTAGTACAAAGCCAGATTTCTAAAGAACATTTATGCAATGTTCTTACCATGGTGTGTGTTTTTGGGGGGGGGGGGGAGTGGAATTGTGTGGGTTTTAGACAAAATAATTGTTTACTGTCTATTTTATGTGATCGTTTCTATGTAAAGCACTTTGGTTAGCATGAGTTGGAAAAAGTGCTATACAAATAACGTTATGTTTATTGAAAGTTTAATTTAATTACATTTGCTGCTTCGAGATGATCCTATGTGGTAAACGGAGTCTTATATTTTAAAAGGAAGTTCTGAAAACCTATGTAAAGATAATAAACTATGTAAAAATAATAAACTAAGTCATTTCTCTTTTTATTTTCACTCAAAAAAACAAGAGTTTATTTATATTTATCACAAAAGTACAAATAGGTGTCTTATTTTCCTAAGTGTTGAACGTTGCAGACCCTGATCCAAACTAACAGCTTTGCTCCTGTTGAGGCCGTCACACCTTTTGATTGTCAACCAACCCACTGCTGATGGTCATCAGGCGCCGAGGCAGCTCACCTGCAAAGTGATGACTAATAATCATCTTTTTTTAGACCACATAAAAACCAGATGTATGTGATGCTGCAGTTGTGATTCCTCAGGAATTGATGGGTTTTAGAGGCACACATAAAACAAACAATCCTTTTGACATTAGTTTGCCTCTTTTATTCAGAATTATATTCTGGATTATTTTATTCTGCTCACGTGCAGCAGACCAAAAACAGATTTCAGGAGGAACTTTATAACAAAAATAAGTGTGAAAAGGAAAGGCGTACGCAGCTTAGTGATAAAAAAAAACAACTTATTTTATATGATAAAAAGACACAAAAATGATTTCTTTGATAGAAAACCAAGGTGTTCGCTTGCAGGGTAAATAGATGCTTACATTTTCCTTTGTGGCGTTTGGGTTATTAAAATGTTCTACTTGTGGTTCTTGCATCTTCTCGCTCCAGCAGGCGTATACCTTCCATGAGGAATTAGCAGCACACCACTGCACTGGAACCTCGCATCCTCTCGGGGTTTGAGCATCTGCCCACTCTGAAACCGCTGCACCACAGCAGAACTTCAAAACACAACACAAAGCTGCCTTGTCAAAGAAAAACTCCACAATCTGTTGTTGGTTCCAGTCTTTCTGCAGACTCACTGAACGGCAGCCCCTCAAACAGGAGGCCTATTTTTAGTCCATCTCTGACCCGGTTCTGTCAGCACAGCTGTGACTTAGCAGGAAGCAGAGAGCTCTCAGAGCATCCCTGTCCCGGTCTCTGGAGTGGGTCACTTCACATGTATGTGACCAAGACCTGGAGGGGAGGGAGGATTGTTACCCCTCTGTGAGGTAACTGCTCGTTCCTGTGCTGCCACCTGCTGGCAGCCGTTGGGTAAGAGCAGCTCTCCGTGGAAAAGCAGCAGCACTTTGCCCTGATTACTTCCCCCACATTTCAGCGTGGGGTGATCAGAGGAATGCTGCGGCCGTGCCAAGACCCCAGCAGCAGTTCCTCTAAAAGAAAACGACAAAAACATTCCTAGAATCTGAATCACACCACGACGATCTGACATATCCCTTTTATTTACAAAATGTTTTATATGACCCGAAAAAGAACAAATAAAACATGGACCCAAGCTTCAGGGAGTGTGGAATGGCGAGCCCAGCGTTCCCGGTCAGTGATGGGTGCTCATGGGAGTAAAGTGCACGTTCAGGAGGCGTACTTTTGCAGTTGTGTGTCGAGTTTGGTTCTCTCAGCTTTGCTTTTCCTCCGCTCTGGCGAGAATGTGAAGGACGGTTTGGTTGAAGTCTTCTGGCTGGTCGGCAAACACGTAGTGACCGGCTCCTCTGATCACCTGGTGGGCACAAACGGACCGGTGAAGCTGGAAATCACACTCAATTTTCTCTCCAAAGCAAACAAAATGACCCCTACCGTAATCCCCACGTCCGGCCGGGTTTCCTTAAGTGCACATCCCGACTTGCTGTCGATGCTGGACCGAGAGCCGTAGATGAAGGAGATGGGAATGTGGGCTTGGACCTGGTGGATGCGCTCCAGCATGGGCCTCTTCGCCCAGCCGTAGGGGATGGTCATGTTCTTGAAGGCCGTCTCTCCGCTGACGCAGAGACATAGGTGAAGCACAGAGCATCCACCTTTCTGAACTTTTATGATAACACGTGTTCCCCACCTGGGAGTCTGGGCGTTCAGGTGGTAGATGTAGTCAGAGACGGTGTTGTCGTCCAACACTGACGAGTACTTCTGCTTGAAGTCCGACCTGATGGTCTGTACCAACATAGGACCTGGTGGGAGAATTTTTTTTTTTTTTTTAGCTTTTACTGAAATCAACTTAGATAAATTTGGATCCACCAACATTAATATCTAACAAAAAGATTATTTTAATCTTTCATGCTTATAGCTAAACAGTCAATTTCTAGGTTAAAACCTATTTGCATTTTAAGACAAAAAAAACAAACACTAGAAGATCTTCAAGGTTTGTTCCTGACCCAGAGGACCGGCCAGCCTGAGACCAGCCAGAGGATTGAAGGGACTCATGATGGCGCCCATCGCTCTGATCCACACCGGGATGGAGTAGTGGTTAGGGTTGTCTGGGCGTGCGGGGAATCCCCACGGCTCCACCAGCAGCAAATGCTTCACCCTGAAGACAGTAAATAAACGTTAACCTTTCAATTCTCGTTAGTTGGATTTTGATCAGGTGGTTTACGAAGGTTGTTGTTTGAAAGTTCCTAAACCCCAATGAAAACAGTGTTTTTGGTGTTTTAGCTGTGTCCTTGTGGCATATTTCTGATAATATGTGAACAAAATCTGGCTTAAAATTCCATTTCTGAGTATTTCTTTCTTCAAATCCATGTGAATCAGGAGCAGAAGAAAAAAAATGCAGTTTGAAAAAGACCGTATTAGTGGCGTAGAAAATGCGGTGGGGCGGGACACTAGCTCCCTGCTCTGCTCTGTTCTTGCGGGCGTCTACATTCATAAACGTCTTCATTTTCCTCAGCTGAGCTGACATTCTGGCTCAAAACTGTACAAAATTGCTCGCCATTTTTGTTGCTCCGGTAGCATTAGGTTGGAGGTGTGAGGGGCTGTAAGCTAGTGGGAGAGCACATAAACTGGTGGGTAATGGGAAGTGGGGGTGGGGTTGCTCCACGCTAACACAAGTCAGAGGTAGAAACTATGTCCTAAAACTACAGTTTTTTGGGGGTATATTTTGGCTAAAAACAGCATAATCATAATTAAAAAGATCTCTGACCTCGGAGTGGAACTTTAAACAACCTGATGGGGTCTTCCTGCAAAGCATGGAATCCTTGCCAACATACCTGTTGGGATGCTTGAGTGTGTAAGCTGCAGCCAGGTATCCTCCCAGGTTGTGTCCCAGCAACATCATCTCCTCAAGGCCCACCTTCTCCCTCCATTCCTCCAAGGACGTAACAAACTGCTCCTCAGCTTCTCCGGGGTCCGTGCTGAACTGGGGGCGGCTGCTCCGACCGAAGCCCAGCAGGTCCAGGGCGTAGACCGGTCCGCGGCTGGAGAAAGCGTCCAGGTTTTGGGCCCAAAGGGCCAGCCCGCCACCAAAACCGTGAAGCAGAACCAAGGGAGTCTTGGACTGAGCAGGGCAGGAGGGCAGCAGATGGGTGGAGAAAGCGATGGTCCACAGGTTATTCCCATTGGAGATGCGGACATGCTGCCTGGAATACGGCCGCTGCACCGCTGAGGGACAGGGAGAGGTCTCATTTGACAGCTCTTTTTCTAAAAACTCAAATAAAATATGAAGCCATCTTTAATGGGCCTTTAACAGATCTATCGCTCACTTTTGAGCATCTTCTCTTCTGCATTTCTTAGTTGTGATGGGGAAGTTGGGCACCACGTGGGAAGCCAGCTGGATATCCAGGAGCTGCGTTTGGACAACAGAGGGAAAGTGCGCACAGACAGACCTTTGGACCCCGCTGTTTATCAGAAAGGACTCAAAAAAAAAAAAAATCACATAAAGTCCAAACATTATCTCATGTGTAAGTCTGGGACTTTCAACAAACACCGATTTGCGTTGAAACACTCCGGTTGTCCGGGTTAAAACCCCTTTCTGCCATCGAACCAGAATCCATTCGGCTTGCCGTAGATGTAAACAGTGATTGTGGTGATGAAAAAGTTACTTTTTGACTGAGCAAAAAGAAGTTTTCCTTCACAACATTAAAGTTCTGTAATTAGACGGCGCTATTATAGATGAACATTGTACACACCACAAATAAACCTGAGCTCAAAAAAGACAGAATAGTTCGTCTGTTACCGATTTTGGGGAAAGTTTTATTTTTGTTCTTTACTCTGAAGTTTACCGTAGCTAAGCTAGCTCAAACTTTGAGCAAACTTTCTATGTGGACGAGCAGCGGAACAATTCAAAGTTTATCCTGGGACAGAGCGCCTCTTCCGACGCAAGCGAGCCGTGCCATACTAACCTCCGATCCCCCCCGGGCTGTATGTCTTCCGACATCCTCCGCATGATGTTTGCTGTTTCTGCTTCGCCCCACTGGAAATAGTACTTTCCTTGGATGTGTTCAAGGACATTCTGTGAATTGTAGAACAACAGAAATATGTTACCGGTACATGTTAAATGCACGCAGCTCTGGAGAACAGCGAAGTTATTAAAGTATTAAATAAAATGCGATTATTGGTTTAGTTAGTTTTCTATCTTTTTATTTTTATACTTAAGTGATTCCGCGAAATTGTTAATTGTCTGAGTGTTCTTGAATGCAGCACAACAGGATCCTGAGCAGGTAACCTAATTGACGCTAATATCCTCCCTCGAAACCATCTTTTAAAGTAAAGATTTGCGCGTAGTTACTCTAAAGGTAGTTTAAAAAACCGCATAAATATTTCATCTTAAAAAATAAAGTTTATACAATTGAAGAGTTAAAGGTGATCTTGCATAAAAAATCGCGACATGGAGGATGTTAGTGCTGTGTGTTGTTTGTTAGCATACTAATTTTGTTTAGCAAACATGTAATTTCATGGGTTTTTCTTTTAGTTTATATTTAAATTTTTCACACTTTTTATATTTATTTTTTATTTCATAAATTTAACCTTTTAGATATCAACACACATATAGGATTCTATTCAGTCTGGGCCAACTCCAAACTTCTGGGTAAATAAACTGGACTTTTAATACTAGCACCAGATTAATTTATGCTAACAGACTGCCTAAACATGTCAACAGAAGTGTAAAACTATCTCTTCCTGCTGTTATCATAAGAAGTTACATGAGGAGTGGTGGTGGTGAACCGTTAAGATTTTGTTCAAAATGGTACACATTTGTAGGAGGGTTATTTGTTGAATAATTTCTGTACAGATGAGGATGTCTCCTGACACGTCAAGCTTTGGACATCAGAGAAGGAGATGACTGAGGTTTTCCAGAAGGAAACAAGGCCTTCAGAGTCCATCTGAGAGGTACAATCGCTCCTCTGTGTCTGCCACTGGCTCTCCAAGTTTGTCAGACTTACACTCGAACCAGGGCTGGATTGATTAAAATCGAATAATCGACCTGAATCAATCCAAGCTTAATAGATCAATAATCGATCTATAAAAGTAGAGATCGATCTTTTATGCCTTTACTGTTCCGGTGAGATTTGGCGAGATCAACAATCATAGTAAACACATGTTAAAGTGCTAGACAATTTACAAAATACAACCAGAAGGTTCATGGAGCATTACTAATATACTCTGATACATCTACAGTGTAATTTTAGCAGTAAGAGCAGTAAAGCGAAAGCCAGCTACCTTTAATCTAACGTATAATGGAATTTCCCACAGGACGGCTAATGCTAACGCCATCGACCTAAACATACATTGCTGACTAAAGAGCAGCTTTATATCCTCACAGGCAGGAAATTTCAAAACTCTCTTAAGGAAACATTGTTTTAAAGTAACCGTTTGTGATCTAAAGCAGTGTTTTTCAACCTTTTTTGAGCCACGGCACACTTTAACTTTGACAAAAATCCCGCGGGACACCAGCATCCAAATATTTTTACAAAAAAGGAGAAACTCATAGTCTGTATTGATTTACAGCCCCTCCGCAATCTCACATGCATTTTTGTGATAATTGTGGCAGAAAAAGCTGGAAGTTGCAGCTGTTTTTTTCTAAAAGATGGAATAAAAGTTAAGTTAGAAGATTTAAAAACTATTCGATGTGTGTTCGTTGTGGTTTCAAGACGTTTAACAGGAAAGAGTCATTGTGCACAGAGATGCTGTCACTTTAACCCAATGCAACATGGGATATGTAGTGCAAACAGCCGCCGAACGCAGAAAGACTAGCGTCTCTGAGCTTCATGGTTTTGTTCACTTTTTCCACGGTCTGATATCGGATTCTGTGGAAAGCTACACCGCTAAAGACAAGCTTTAGTTTGATTTTAGTCGGAACCGAGCGACTTTATTAACAGAATCGGAACAAGGAAGTGAAAACTTTTACCACTTCTGATTGGTCAGACTGATGACGGGACTTTTCAGAAAACAGATGGAGCTGCAGCTAAATCGATGTTCCGTCATTCTTATCAAAATGTCTTTAATAGCATGAAAAAAACTCAAAGAAAAAAGTATTTCACAATCTTTTATATTCCTAACAACTCAGTGTTTTATCAGAGCCTGTTTGGATGAACAAAGAGCTGATAACCTGGAGATGGTAATTGTTTTTATATCAGTTATGAGGGCAATTTCCCACGGCACACTTGACCATCTCCCAGGGCACACTAGTGTGCCGCGGCACACCGGTTAAAAAACACTGATCTAAAGAACCGTATTTTACTTAAATATATTGGAATAAAGTGCTACAGCGGGAGCTCCACCCTCCAGGACAGGCAAAGAATTATTTTTTACAATATGAACCTATTTCTTTAAATATGTCATACATCATGAGAGTGATTCTACAAGAACATAAAAAACACAGTTTTCATCAGAGTGGGTCTTTAAATAAATAAAAGTGATCAGAAGATTTTAAAATAACCAAGAACTTCAAACTGTTGAGATGTTTAGGGTTAAGTATTTCTATTACTTCAGGAGGTTTTTTTCCCCTTCTTTTAAAGTAATTTAGAGACTCATAAAAGGCAGCTGGCCTAAGCTTCTGCATATCTTTGTTTTTCCTGTTTTAATTTCAGATAAGGTAGAGATTGAATGAAAAGTTAACATAAGCCGTTATCCTGGAGCGTTTGGGTGCTGCTGCTGGAGGAAAGTCACCTTTGCTATCTCCCGTCTTTTCCTGCCTTTACAGTTGCTTGGAATCTCATTAAATCTTACCAGAAGGTTGATCTCTCAGATTTACGAAGGCGCTCTCCTTGAAAAATCTCGGGTGTCTCCTTCCAGAAAGGCTGTTGTGTTTGCTGACCTGGCATTTAAGAGTCATTTGTGGCTTTTAGAGACCTCGCTAAGCGGAAGACACCCGACCGATTTGTCAGGATTTAACAGGGTTAGGATGCATTTACAAACAGGATCTATTACATTTGGTGTGTGGATCCATTCCAGCATCTTCACATCTGAACTATAACCCATGTTGATGTTGTATTCCACAGTAAAGCTGTGGCCGCTGATATTCATCATAAAGCTATAGTCTGTTACGGTCTCTCGTCTGATCTGGACTATGTGATAAAACCTTTAGGTTCAAAGCTCTTTACTGTGTTTTTTTTTTAATCAGATCATTTTTACTTTTCGTTTTTCCTCCCTAAATACACCAATCCTGCGTTTCTAACCTAATTTCCGACCCAAAAACATCAACGCTTGTGCCTTATTTCCCCCGCCACAGTCAAAAGTCATGCCTGCTGAGCTCCACAAGGTGGGGTAGTGGTGCTCCACAGTGCTCACAGGTTCCTGCTCTTTTGTGCTTCACTTCTCAAATGCAATTTTCCACTCATATCAGCCACTTCTGCAGGTCTCTCAGACCCCGAGTTGGCCAAGTGGCTCCTGAGTGCTTGATTTCCTTTGCTGCCGGCATCATCATTCTCACTGTGTCACTGTCCACTCACTCTGCTGACTATTTACATTTCTGTGGATAGCAAGTCCTTTTTCCATAGACGATGGGTGGGAAGCTGCAGCCTTCTTGTTCCCCACTGCTAAACACTCCTTCTGCAAGCTAGAGGCTAGACATATCATGGGGGGTTAAAAAAAACACGTGGGGTGGAACAAAGACTCCGTTTAGTCTCATCGGGCCTGAGACAATTTAGGGGAAATTTCTCCAAACAAGCAAAGCTGTTAAAATCCTGTGTAAATTACCCGATTGTCTGTGTAATCTGGCTTATTGTGCCTGGAGTGTGTTCTTCATCAGTGTCTTCTGGAGTAGCGTGCATCCTGCGTGCTGCACATGTTCTCTGTTCCATTTGTCTCTCCAGCTAAAGCAGATAAAAAAGATGCTGACTAACGCTCACCGTCATTGCCTTCAAATTCCAGCCTTGCACTGTGGCGAAAATCAAATCATTAAATGGAGGATTTTAAAGAAGCTTTAGGATAACCGGGGTGCTCTTTAACAGAAAACTCTCAGCAGCTCTATAAGGCACTGAGAGCACGGGAAGCTACATGAAATATGAAACCAAATCTTCATTTTTTTACACTGAAATTGTCCTTTTTCCTAAAAATGTGTTTCTGAGGTGCAGTTTTATACTAAAAAAATTATAATCCCACACAGATTAAACATTCTGTGTTTTTAGATTTAATAAAAGCGTCAAGCAAACCTTTTTACCACTTCATTTTAAAAGCCTTCTATCTGCTAGTTAGCTTTTACTTTATCGGGCACTCTAGTGTTGATTCATCCGCAGCAGGAAGTTCATGTAAACCTCCAATCTGGGCACAAAAAGCGAATTGTTTAAAGTGTGGATGCCATGCTTTGAACAACTTTGTCAAATAAAAAAGCCCTTTAAACGCTGATTCTATTGATACCAATAGTTTGCGTCGAAAAAAATCCGAAGCATATGAAAAATAGACATCTTTCGAAGGAATCAGAGATTTGGATCTGCCGCTAGAGCGCAGGCTGGAAGTGAACCCGATTTGACCTGTGACGTAACGAAAGGGAGTTGCCTTTCGCAGTTGCTTAGGACAGCATGTAAACAAAACAGGTAGTCTTCGTTTCTCTCGTGTTTAAATCTGTTAATCATCAACATGCCAAGTCGTTGTGTGGCAGCTGGATGTAGCAATACATCTAGTGAAAGTGTATCTGTGTATAAAATTCCCAAAACAAGAAACGCTGCTGAAAAGGGGAACATTTAAGAAGGTGGACGGCGAAGGATTTTTCCCTCCAGATCTGCAGGAGAGAAGTCTGCGTTTTCGAAGGGACAAAAACCGGGACACAAACGAAGAATTTTGAACGGAGAGTTGGGAGGAGGATCTTGGCTTCTGAGTCGAGGAAAGGCGGGTGAGCTGGAAGCGAGCGAGCCGTTTTCTGGGTCGGA